>ML812429.1:129329-157378 GCA_009831015.1 Picea engelmannii
TATGTCGGGAACATATCATGACCGTCGGATTGCCTAACTACAAATGCATACTAATGCATACTAAAGAAACACACTTTTACCTAACGACATATTAGACCAAGTAGATCTTAACTAACTCCTAAGTGTCTAAATATCCTAACAGTTCTAAGCAATCTGGCTTGGAGACTCCTGGTAATGTGAATATTGAAGAGGGGGAATCTAAGAAATAACTATTACATATTGGAGAACTATCTTTTGTGCAGTCTTAAGTGTTTGCATATTTTGGGAAGGAAGATTCTAAATGGTTTGATGGCAGATGTACACAATGTCTCGTGAGAGATTGGTTGATTAAGGAGCAATTTTTGGAACACATCTCCATGCAAGTATGAAGAGGTCAACTGACAGTTATGGGGAATATCTTTGGCACCCTTTTGAGGCAGATACTCATGATTATATAGAGGATTCCAAGCATGTATTCAAGCAAGGATATATTTATTACAGATTCAAGAATGTGTATTGGTTGCATACATGTAGACTTTGATTTGAAGATAGAGCGGACTAGTGGAGATATTTGATTCATCTTGAGAAAAAAGAATATTTTTTGATCAGTTGCAACAGATTTGGAGAAGTCTTCAGAATAGTAAAGTGGCATTGTGTGCAGAGTCATGGAAAATTTTGTGACATATGGACAACGATGAATTCATGAGATATTTGGCAGGTCTAGAAGACATGAACCAAAGAATATTCATGACAATATATGAAAGCATGGGCTCAAGAGGAATTGTAGAAAGAGTTGTTGTCATTCTCATCAAGAGGAATGTTCAGCAAAGCATATGAATCAGAAAAGAAGCATATTGACAGGTGGAACCAATTAGTCACAGGAATGCAAGCCGCGAGAGGCACAACAAGACAAGGGGAGAGAAACCGTTAGGAGGAGTTATGTTGTCAAGGGGAGATTGTTGAATGATTATTTCATTGATGTTAGCTCAGTGAAAACATGAAAAGCCATGAAGAATTGAAGTCAAGTGATGAAGGAACCTTGACATGAGCAATTTTAATATACATTAGTGGATTACAATAACAAGAAGTACCAATGGACAAGAAGCCATGAAAGAGAGGAAATGAAACATATAAAAGAAGCCCCACATTGATCCACATGGCATTTTTCAAAGAAGATAGGAGGAGAAAAATTCTCAGGGGGAGTTACCCTTTGCCATTGATGTCAAAGGGGGAGAGAAAGATCAAAAGCATGAATACATGGGTGCAATGGTCACGAGGGAGTATGAGTGTTTTCATCAATGCCAAAGGAAGAGATTGTTGGAAAATTGGTTGTCATTGAAGTCAACCGTAGAAGAATCCCCGAAGCAGGTCCAGAATCCCCTAGAAGTGATGGGTTTATTTGAAGGAATCTACAAAGTGGTCCCCTTACAACGTATCTTTAAGCATGGAACTCATGGGAAGACTCTTTGAAGAGGCCTACAACAAGCCCCAGTTGTTCAGAAAAGAAGTTACAATTTATGGTCAAGAAGCCCCGAAGATATGGTCAGGAAGCCCTAGAGGTGTGGTCATGAAGCCCAAAGTTGATTGAAGAAAAAGAGTATGAAGGACATTGAAAATTCATGCAAAACCTATGTGGATTTATAGTCCTCATCAATCCGTTTCAAACGGTAGGTGGCATGCCATTTGGTTCCTCACGGTTGAGGAGATATGCCCTCTTAAAGATGATCATGTAAAATTTTCCCTAAACGATTACAAACAAGAAGTTATAAGTCGGCCCTAAAATAAAGTAAATGAGAAAAACGTTTGCAACAAGAAGTTATAGGTCGGCCCTAAATACAAGTAAAGGAGGTACTTGGAATGATATAAATACACACCAAGAGCCTCTCAATTATCATCAAGGAAATTTGTGATCTCTTAACACAAGAGAAGTAGCAAAGTCGTGCGAAGGAGGGATTTCTCGGAGTTGCAGATTTGAGAAGGGTTTTTGGGAAACCCTATCTGAGGTGACCAGCACAGGTCAAGTATAGGGAGTCCAACGAGGCCCCTGCTGGTTTTCCAGTACTCGCCACGTATGGCACTGCCCGTTGCTCAGTCTAGTCTCGCGAGGTTGAGGAAGGGTTTGGGGAAGATGTTATTTTATTGATGTTAAAGTTGAAGAAGGTTTGATGGTCCGAGATCTCGTGCATTAGGGTCTCTACATGATTAAATGTATGCTTTTCTATATGTATTGAGGCTTGTATCTTGGAGGTTTTGGCATATGCTTTGAGGTATATCTTGGAAGTTTTTGGCACATGGTTTGATGCATATCTTATGGGCATATCTTGGAATTTTGGCACATACTTGAGGTATATCTTGGAGGTTTTTGGCACATGGATTGATGCACATCTTGATGAGTTTGGGTATATGATTTGAGGGATATTCTTGGAGATCTTGGCATAAGATTTATGTGGTTTTTGGTTTGAACCACTTTTGATGATGATGATGATGTATCAATATCAGTGACAGCAATAATGATAGGTTGATTTTCTCATTTATATTTTCGGGAGGAAGGAAGGGGAAAGGAAAGGGGGTTGGAGCCTCCTTCTAGTTGGAGTTGGAGAATCTAGGGAATTGGAGCTTCCTTCAGGTTGGGGCCTGTAAACTAGGGGGTTGGAGCTGGAGAATCTAGCGAGTTGGAGCTTCCTTCAGGTTGGAGCCTGTAAACTAGGGGGTTGGAACCTCCTTCCAGTTGGAGCTAGAGAATATAGGGAGTTGGAACTTATTTCAAGGAGCCTATAAACTAAGGGGTTGGAGCCTCCTTCTAGTTGGAGCTGAAGAATCTAGGGAGTTGTATCTTCCTTTAGGTTAGAACCTGTAAACTAGGGGGTTGGAGCCTCCTTCCAGTTGGTTCTGGAGAATCTTGGAAGTTTGTACTTCATGTGGATGTAATATTCAACATTTATATTAAAAGTGTTCCATGGTTTTCTCCCATTTGGGTTTCCACGTAAAATTCTTGAGTATTGTGTATCTATGGTTATATGTTTATGATATCTTGAATGCAATCATAAGTGATAAATTGTTGATAACTTAATGTTTACATGTTGTGGTTAAAAATGGTAAAAAATGCATAATATCGATTCACCCCCCCCTCTCAATATTATTGAATATTCCAACATTTGGTTCATAACAATTTGATCTCATATTTTGTATAATAATGTACTCTCGCAGTTTACCGGGTGAATGGCTAATGTACTACTTTGAATCATTTTTTTTTTTTGAGGCTTCAGATGTAACTGAATAGAAACAAACTTCAGTTTTTTGTGATGATGGATCAAACATAGAAATATCATGTAAAGGGCTCAACAACACTTATGAATGCCATGGACATTTGACTATATATTTTTGTTATATTAATAAAAATACATTTTTTCCCTAGGAAAAAACAAAAAAAGTTAAATGGATGGTCAAAGATGCAAAAGATGTTTTCACGACAATTTTTTATAGAAAATTTAAAGGTAATAATTTTGTATTTGATAATTGTCTCAAGAATCTCTTTGTTTCACAACAACCGTGGATCATACTAGTAAAAATTGGAGTGAGAGATTGTGACACTGGAATTATGACACCATCAATCTTATGTCTAAGCTTAAATTGGCACATGATTTTCCTTCTCTTTTAACTCGCATAAATGTTTGTGAAGGTTGTATGTGTGGTGCAAAACATGTTAACAAGTTTTAAAAAGTAAAGGCTTGGAGATCAATGCTTCATCTCCAACTTGAACATGTTGATATGATGGATCTTATTGAAAAGTATTCAATAACAAGTGTCATCTAAACTCTTACTTTTATTGAGGATCTTATAAAAAGGCATGGATGCATTTTTAAAGAAAAAAGATGATATTGTTTTCAAAATTTTGAATGCATTTTTAAAGAAAAAAGATGGTATTGTTTTCAAAATTTTGAAAACTCAAAGCATTTGTAGAAAATGAAAGCAATCATAAAATTAAAATACTTAGAGCATATAATGTCAAGGAATACTGAAACAACGTACTCCACTTCTTTTGCAATTCTTTTTCAAATAACATGGCAGAAGAATTTGATATTGTTCTTTATACTCATCAACGGAGTTGCATAGCTTAAAGGAATAATAAAATAATTATGGAAATGGATAAATACATGTTGCATAATATAAATCAACATCTTAATTTATGGGTTAAAGCAATTAATATTCTTATTCATATTTTGGATAGATTTCAACCAAAGTAGTTACAAATGTTACACTTGAAAACTTGCATGGAGTGACATAAAACATATTGTTATTAATTTTTTAATCTTGGTTGTGATGTATATTGCATCAATTTTTTAGTGAGAAAAGAAATAAGTTAAATAAAGAAAATCATAAATATTTGTTTATTGGATATAATGAAGTTATAGAAAATACATGATAATATAAAAAATAAAATCATCATTGAAAGAAATAATATTTGCTTCAACCCATAAATCAACCTCTTAATGTATGTTTGCTTCAACCCATAAATCAGCCTCTTAATTTATAGGTTGAAGCAATTAATATTGTTATTCATATTTTGGATAGATTTCAACCAAAGTAGTTACCAAATGTTACACTTGAACACTTGCATGGAGTGACATTAAACATATTGTTATTAATTTTTTAATTTTGGTTGTGTTGTATATTGTATTAATTTTTTAGTGAGAAAATAAATAAATTAAGGAAAATCATATATTTGTTTATTGGATATAATGAAGGTATAGAAAATACATGATAATATAAAACATAAAATCATCATTCAAAGAAATGTTTCTTTTGATTAACAAATAATGTTTATATATATATATATATATATATATATATATATATATATATATATATATATTTATTTTTATTTTTTTTAATTATTTTTTTTTTTCTTTCTTTTACTTTTCTTCGTATATAAAAATAAAATTAAAAATGAAAAAACACATGAGCACATTAATTGTCAAATAGATTGAATATATCATAAATTATGTAAACATGGATGTTAATATGCATGGAGTAAGAAAGACTATAAAATAATATGCAAAATTTTCTTTAATGATTAAAACTAAAAAAAAAAAAACAACTAATAATCTAAAAACCTATAACAAAACAAAAGGAAAACAAGAATGAGAAAATATCATAAGTGAAAAAATTAGTGATTTAGTAGTAAAACAAATCTTGAGAGCTAGTCCCTCTTTTGAAGCTAAATATAATAATTGTTGCACAGGGTTGTATAGAATTAAAGTAATTTGAATGACAATGTTAAAAAATACAAAGTTAAATTGGTAGTAAAAGATTATTCCAAAAAATACTATTGTAAAACTTTTTTTTTTGGTAGTTAAAATGTCAATTCTTAAAATTTGTTTTTGTTATTTTTCTTGTTGAAAAGTTTATCATATGGATACCAAAAGTGCATTTTTTAATGGTGAAATAATGAAGAGATTTACTTGAAACTATTATTGAGTTTTATGGAATGTGAAAAAAAATTTTTTTACACAAATTCAACTTTTATGGTTTTAAGAAAACTCTTAAAGTTTGGTATACTAAAATAAATAATTAT
The DNA here is from genome assembly GCA_009831015.1 of Picea engelmannii. Lineage (NCBI taxonomy): Eukaryota > Viridiplantae > Streptophyta > Pinopsida > Pinales > Pinaceae > Picea > Picea engelmannii. The sequence goes on from ML812429.1 coordinate 134,884, forward strand.
TTCGCGTCATTATATGAGATGCTATTATGATTATGATTGTGTGTGAAAATTTGTGATTAACATATTATAATTATTATTTTTTTTAAGTAGATTATTTGATTACAATTAGTAATAATGGTGTTATGATTTACGTAATTGAAAGGATAATTTGATATTATTGATTAAAGAGTATTATATTTCTTTCATGGAAAAAATATATAGAATTTTTAATTTTCATTCATGCTTTGGGTTTAATAAGAAATTTAGTGTTGATGACGAAAAAACGGTTTCTACCCCATCTCAAATTAGTGTAAAATTAGTTCTTGTTGTTCAAGTGAGGAAGTTGCAATAATTCATATAAACATTTAGTTGGTATCCTTCTCTAGTTAACTATTACTAAACTTGACATTGCATCTGTAGTTGGTATGATATTTAGATTTATGTTTCGTCATCATGTTGAACATTGGAAAGATGCAAATAGAATTTTGAGATATATAAAAGGAACTTGTGATTATGTTCTTGACTATGTGCACATTATGAATTCAAACTCGTTGTAATATTTTACCTCTAATTGCACTAGTGATTATGATGCTAGGAAATCTACCTTTGGTTGTGTTTCATCTTAATTTAGGTGCCATTTATTAGAGTGACAAGAAACATTATATATTTGCATTATCTTCTATTGTAGTTGAATATAAAGGTTCTACAATTGTTGCATGATCGCACCCGACCTGAGCCACACCAACCCTTAACATGGCTGGATTTTTTGTCCCCACAGGTTTTGAACCGGTGACTTTAACATCACGGAGTGCCTTAACAACACACTCTGTCACCGACTGTCCTACACCTCGGGGACTTTATAGATCAAGCATTGTTATCTCATAGTCTTTGACTTTAATATCATATCAAATACTACTTCCTCATAATTAAATCATAAGCTCTAATGCTGCTTGTTATAAATCCAAGTGATTTGTACCAAAGCACCTTTTCTCTTGCATCATTTGTTATATTAAAATTAAGATAGAACAATCAATTGATATATAAACTATCCAAATCAACATGCATATCCAAGTGTTGAAATAATCAAAGAATAATAATAATCCAAGAGAGGATACATTACCATACTTGGTTGAGGGAATACCCGACATAAAATCTATGGAGGCTAATTGCTAAGGATTATTTGGAGTGGGCAAAGGAGTGTACAGTCCCTGCTTTTATATTACAAGTTTAGAAATGGCACATGTAGTGCATGATTTGATATATTTGTTAACTTCATGTTGGAACTTTAGCTAGTAGAAGTACTTCTCTAGCATTGCCATTATCTTCTCCATGCCAAAAATACCTACCACCTTACTATAGCGTGCCTCCCAATTTATCATATCATGCTCACCAAAAGAAACACAAAGATGACCCAAATGGCACAACAGTCCATCATGGAGGTGAAAGTATGAAACTTATTTACTTGTGACCAATGTCTAGTATGTAGTAGTGAAGTATGGACCACAGTGACACAGTTGGGGCCACTATGAAGTCTTGCATCCATGATAATCTAGGACTATGGTCAATGCCACAATTGGAGGTCATCTGAGGCAGTATACAATTTGATTTGTGCTCACCTTCTTGTACTTGATGTTTAAATGGAGTTATTGAAGGCGCATGGACCACTTCTAATGGCGGCCATTTGTAAGTTTCCATGTGTTTACATAACTTGTAAGGGATTTTATTCAACATGGATGTTCGTTTCCTTTCCCAAAATATAATGTTTCCACTTCCTACATGCTTGGGAAATGGAGTAGAGCTCCTTGTTGCAAATGGGGTATCTATGAATTGAGTTAGAGTGTCTCATTATGATAGGACATCAAATGTCTATGTTGTGTGAGGACTACATTGACAACATAATCTAAGGTGTTTGTATTGTTTTTGAATGATTTTTGTAGATATGATAAAATCAAGACTAGTTCCATGCAAAGACTATGATTCATCTCCTAGAATGCTTCCTTTTGTGTGATCCAGAATGGATCTCGGAACCAAAATGAGTTCAGGAAGGCCTAAAAATAAGAAATCTTAGAATGGATTCAAAACAGACGTGTGCGTAGGCCTCGTCGATATGAACCCAATGCAACTTGAACGGGCTCAAACGGACACCGTAGGCGAAAGATATCGCGGCCGGTTAGTTTTGTCAAACAGGCAAAATTAATGATTGTGCAGTCCATATAGTGCTGACGTGGCAGCTGACTGTACGGGTCGTATGGACGTACAGTGACATGGCAATGAGTTGGCATGCTGACATGGACATGTGTGCTGACTAGGCAGGTGGAGCAGATGTGGGCGAGTCAAATTATGATACATGGCACCACTATAAGGGTGACACGTGGCAAGGTTCGTACGGGCTGACGTGGCAAGGTTAGTACGGGCTGACTGGCAGGTACAGTGGATGTTGACTGGGCAAACACCTAGGCAAACATGTGGATGAATCTGAGTTTGACATGTGGCAGTTAGTGGGCGAATAGCATGGTGCCATGTGGCACCCCTCCATTGGTCGTTTTTGTTTGGAAAAATTGTTATAGAACGCGCCAGAGTCGAACTCGTGACCTCCGGTCGGGGCGAGTGTTTTCGCAGGGCCGAGCTACCAGCCCGCCCACATTGTGACTTATTAACTATAGTCGAAACATTGTATTTAAAGTGACATGGTTGTAAGTTTGGGCGGATTAAGGGTTGGGGCCTAGCCCCAACCCCAACGTGAACCATACGACCCTTCACCACATGTCCACACTCCTAAACTTTTGGCGCGCGTTTTTGTATGGAGTTTGGCCCATCCCTCATCGCATAGAACCTTGCACATATGACCTTGTGTTATCGTTTAGGGCGGGTATATAGAGGTTAGCGCCCGGTCGGTCGAGCTAGCCTGTCAACCAAGGGAATAACCAAAGGATTATGACCAGGGGGCTATGACAGTTCAGAGCACGTGGGAGCCAAGACCAGGGCCATATGGCCTTTCCAACGACCAGGGGTCGATGGTTAATGGGGCCAACAAATCAACACCAGACCAGGGACACTTGGACAATGCGCATGTGACCAGGGGCTCGCGAGAAAGGGGGATACACTCGATTTATGCCCAATTTTGGGTTTTTTGACTTTATTTTAAGATTTTTAATGGATTTTTAACCAGTTTTGGGAGATTTAATCCACTTTTGGAGGATCTTGGGCCCTTTTTGAGGCCCGATCTTGGGGGGAAGTTGGGAGTTTGTTGCCAAATTCAAGTCTATATAAACCAGAGGTTCTTGAAGCCAAGGAAGGAGGTTTTAGACCAGGAAAATGCTGATGAATTTTTAAGGCAAGCCATTTTTATGCAGGGAAGTTGTTGAGGAGAGCAACTTTGCGGGCAATTTCTGGGAGCTTCATTCATCCGTTTTCAGTGCCGTCAGTTTTGTTGGGTTCTTGAGATCTAGAAGAACACGATCAGATCAGTTTGTAACCTTTTTGATACTTTAATGATGTACATTTGAAGCTTTGAATAGAAATAAGAAATCCTCACCCACTGAGACAAAGGCCCGAAGATGTAGGCGAGATTGACAAACTTCGTTATCAACCTTGTTGTTTATGTTTTGTTGTTTGTTCATGCTTATCTCCAGATCTGTATATTACTTTATGGATGCCATGTTTCATATTTAATTCTTCCTCTTTCATTCAATTCCTAAATGGTAAAATAACTCATGCTTTAAAACTCAACCATTGCCTTTAAAAGATCTTTTCAGATCATTGTGCCTCAACCCAAATAAATTTGGCCTTGGCTTCATCCTTAGTCACCTGGATCAAGGGACAAGTAATATGAGAGAACCCCAACACCAACTTGTAATAAAAGTTGGTAAGGCTTAGGAAGTTGTGAAGTTATGTTAGTGTCTTCGGGACCTACCAGTCGAGGATGACTTGGATATTAGCTAGATACACATGCACCCCACACTCATCCACAATGTACTCTATATATTGAATTGTATGCATGTCGAATGAGAAATTCTCTAGGTTAGCATATAAATTGTGTTTTTTTAATGTGCATATTAATTTTTGAATGTGATTTAGATGCTCTTCCTAGGTTTTGTTGAAGATGGGGATGCCATCTAGGTATACAACCACAAAATAATTGGTGAGAAGTCTCAACACATCGTCATCCTTATGAACATCGCAGTCACATTAATCAAGGTGAAAGGTATGACCAACCACTTAAAGAGACCTTCCTTAGATTGGAAGGTTATATTCCACATGCTAATTGGTTTGATTAGAACCTAGTGATATATTAATCTGAGATCAATATTTATGAAAAAATAATTAACACCTTTGAGCTGATCAAACTAATCATCAATCCAAGGGATAGGGTACTAACTCTTAATTATAATTTTCTTCAAGGATTTATAGTTAGTACAAAGTTTCCATGTTCCATCAATTTTTTCCTTTTTTCTAAACTAACTCAATAGGACTCCTAAAGGATGGGGAGCTTGGTCAAATGTGGTTGTTCTATATGAGCTCTTGAATATACCTTTTGATCTCTTCGTTCTCCAAAAGAAAGCATTTGTATATAAGGCTATTAGGCACAAGGGAATTGATGGCCAAATCAATCATATGCTTTACCTAACAATGCAGAGGTACTCCTATATGTGGCTTGAATATGTTCTCTATATTCTTCCAACAATTGATCTACCTACCTTTGCTACATAGAGGGACCCCTTGTAGAGGCCTTCGTGGTCATAGTGATTTTATTTTCTCCTTTTGGCTAAACCATGAAGAGGATAAATCTCCCAATCCAAATGATATCTTATTACACAACTTAGTAGTGATCAAAGAGATTGTGATACTTGAGGTTACCTCTGGTATCCTATAACATTGATCTGGCATGTTGACATTGACACTATGGGGCATAGGTTGTAAACAACATGACACTTCCACATATGGTTCTCCTAAAATAACATCACAAACTTCAAGTGAGGCAACATCACACAATATCTCATCTTTGAAGGGCTTGATTTCATATTCCAAGCAATATTACTCACCGATGCAAATGTATTGTCCTTAGCTCATATAACCAATGGTGTATGGTTGGGGGTACGATGTAGTTGGTAGATTCATATTCTCAATGAACTCTACTTATATTAAGTTATTTTGGCTACCATTGTCTATAATGAAATGAAACAGTGTCCCCTTCATCCATATATGTGAATGGAAGAGGTGCTCGCGTTCCTTGGGCTCCTTAAGTTCCTCTAGTCAAACCTTTGCAATGGTTCTAGTAACACTAGGATCCAAGTTAATAACCCATTTCCCCTTATTCATGGAATATTATGGTGTTAGTGTGAATCATAAATTGTGTCTTTCATCTTGGGCAATAATAGTTGTTCGATGTGACATTCATCATCATTGCACCAAGGTCTTTTGTGGTGGTCACACCATTGTCCTATGTCCTTCTTTGATTTATTGTTCTTCTTCTTTGCATGGAGATTTGACTAGTTGTTTGGAGTATGGGTATCTTTATTCTATCCTTCCTTTTGAAAATCAAGGTTGTCATTACCCTTCTTATGTTGTTATTGATTTCTAACTCCAAATTCTTTCTTACCCTTCTACCAAAATTTTGATCAATCTTGATGGCATAATGATGAGTCTCTCCCAATGAAGAGATGCCAAGAAACACCATTTCTGTTTGGATGTCTCTATGCGGGACATTGTGATATTTTGCAACCAAGTTCCACTAAGAGTTCCAAATCCATAGCTTTGTACACAAGGTATGAAAGGGATTGGTGTACTTAGACATATTCTAGTCTTTACCTTGGTGCAAGATTGTCCATCTCATGTATTGGTATTCGTAATTTCTAGCAAGCAATTCCTCCTCCTCAATGGGATTGACAATTTTTTCCCACATGGGTTATGTCACATACAATTTAGAATATCCAAAATGTTGCACACAATAAGTAACCCACCAATCTTTGACATGGGGAAGGGTTTTTAGGAGTGTAAAAGTAATCTTCTTACCATTGGAAATTGTGAACTTTAACCATCTCTCCAAAGCGTATGCGTATATCTTGCCTTCAGATAAAGGGACATTGAAATTAACTGTTACCTTGAAGGGTGTCGAAGGTGCCTCCATCCATGTTGGGAGTTATTGAATAATCTAAGTGAAATGGTCCATTATCTCAATTTCTTATCATTGCAGGGCTTCTTGGAGAAACAACTTGACACACATGATCTCTCACTCCACAATATTTTTTTCACTTTCCATGGGATGCCCCTTGGATTGACAAGGGAAGTCTTCATTGCACTTGGTTAGTTTGAGTGCCAACTCCCCATACCCCAAACTCGTTGAGGACATGCACAAAAAAATAATAGAGAGTGAATTGCTCTGATACCATTTATCCAGATTAGATTAATAATGAAATGAAAGGACATGCAATATTGCAGAAGTAAAACAAACACAATATTATAGATAAAACCAAATTATACTAATGAATACATCGGTGAAAAATACTACAATGTACATAGCAATACAAATGGCTAGAATGGTGGTAGCTTATCTTCAAGAAGAGATGTGACAACTAGCTCATTCACAAAAGGCCTATAACAAGAGGTTGAAAATACATTTTATAATAATACCAAACAAACCTATCAAGCAAAAACCCTAACATGCAAGAACCATAACACTAGCACGATTAAAGTTGAGTTGGACAAATTTGAGTTGTCTGAGAAAAAGGGGAGCCTTGAGAAGATCATACTTTTTTGCTCGATGCTCCAATTTGGGTCTTCTTTAGCTTGTTGGAAAGAATATTAGTAGAACGAATTAGGTTCCCAAGACTTGGGTGTAATTCCCCCTCAAAATGCATGGAAAAGCTCTGAAAAATGCACCCAAAAATCATGGCTTAAAAGCTACCAGCATTAAGACCCGAAAAGACTTTGGATGGCCAACTAGATCATCCTAACACCCTTCCACATGGATTGTTGATCATCCTAACACCCTTCCACATGGATTGTTGAATAGGTGCTCAAGTTGCCATATTCAAATTAATAACAAATGACTCAAGTGGTTGGCACCTTAACAATTACTTACATAAGAAAGGAGTAAAACAATACAAATAAAAATAAAAATATATAGAATGGACAATGTGAATTCGAGGCATAATATACCAATATTGATTGTATAAGCATGTTATGAGTAAACTAGGCCTAAAGTATAAAATATGAATATGAGTAAACAAACTTGCCCAATACATTAAGATTCCCTACTACAATTAAAGGAAGTGTTTTTAAAAGAAGTATGGATGATTATGATTAAAGTATGTATATAATGTTAATGAATAAAAAACAAGCTTGCCCAATAACAAATACAAGAAGTGTTATTAAAATAAGCGTGAAGTGTTATTAAAATAAGTATGGATGATTATGATTAGACTTATGTATATATAGTGAAGGAATAAAACACCATATGTATATATAGTCTAGGAATAAAACAAGTTTGTCTAATGAATGAACATCCCTTACAATATTTAAAGGATGTTTATGTATTGGATGATTATGAACAAATACAAGAAGTGTTATCAAAATAAGCGTGAAGTGTTATTAAAATAAGTATGGATGATTATGATTAGACTTATGTATATATAGTGAAGGAATAAAACACCATATGTATATATAGTCTAGGAATAAAACAAGTTTGTCTAATGAATGAACATCCCTTACAATATTTAAAGGATGTTTATGTATTGGATGATTATGAACATACTATGTGTATATATCTATTAATAATTATAAAAATATAAAAATGTTGTACGTGATGATTTACAATATATTAATAATTAAAATGAAAATGTAAAAAAGTGTTATTAAAGGAAGTATGGGATGATTATCTATTAGATATTAATTAATAAATAAAATGATATTTTAAAGTGTATATTAATTTTAAGAATATTGTATGTGTTAATTCACAACATGCAACAAAATTAAATAAATATATAATTATTAATAATTGTAAAAATGTTGAATGTATTCACTTACAACATGTTAATAATAAAATTAAATGAAAATGTAGATAAGTATTATTAAAAGAAGTATTGGATGAATATGAATATACTAAGTATATACAATTAAGAAAACAAATGATATTTTTTTAAATACATAATCATGATATTTTTTAAGTACATAATAATTTTAAGAATATTAGAGGTGTTGACTCACAACATGCAACAAAATTAAGTGATTAACTCAAATGAAAATGCAAACATGAATGACTTGAATGAAAAATGCAAAGAGCAAATTATTAGTGAAGTTCCTATTATTAATGGTTTAAGTGGAAAAGCTAAGCATGTTGAGAGGGATAATATAATACAATAAAGAGACTCCTCCTTGTAGTCTAACTAGTTGGTGATAATAGAGAGGGATAATGTAATATAGAGAAATGGACTCCTTGAAACTTATTTATTAAGTTTTAATTAATTGATGATTAAAGAAAGAGATTATATAAAATGAGAGAGAAATGAATTCTCTTAACTTATTTATTAGATTTTGATTAATTAGGAATTAAATATGTGCACATATGTAGTGGAGTTTGTGTTATATGTGAAAGAGTTCATGGAAATGGAAGTGTATAATTTGGCTTACCATCTTTCTAAAACAATGAAGTGATCAAAACCTTTATATGCCAGAGATGGAATGGTAAGTGATATATGATGTGACTTTTTTATGATGAGATTTTGTTATACGTTCCTATGTCTAAAGGAAAGAAATGTATTTGTCATAAATTCTACCATTACTAGCTGTAGGCTTTTGGTGAAAGGAGAAGGGAGCAGAAAAAGCCCAGGGATAAAGAGATGGAATTAGAAGATGGAAAAACAAACATATAAGGGAAGAAGAGTAAGGAAACCTCCATTGCAATCTAAGATAGTGGATGCAGATAAAGTCGAGGGTGAGGAAAAAACCATTAACATGGAGGAGAGTGAGGGTGTTATTAGGATGAAGACGAAGATAAGGAGTAGGAGGTGAGGAGTATCTACAAGAAACAAATAAGGCTCTACATGTATATATTGTTACAAGACTTGCTTACTACTCTAAATAATACTTGTTCAACCAATTCAGTTAATGCCTTAAATACATTGAGTTACCTGTTAAGTCCAAATTTGGTCTTGTCGAGTCTTATCCAAAAACTCACTAAAGTGTTTTCTTCATATAATTTTAGTATTCTTTGAGTTTTCTATTTATTTAGTTTTTTGTCAAGTTTATCTTTAGTTATTTGCAATTCCAAGTCATACTCTTTCTCTTCAACATTCCATAACCATTCTCTGTGTGACTTTAGAGACGTTGTCTTGAATATATTGAGTATAATGAGGAGATAGAAGTAGGTTTGTTGTAGAGATTTCCTTCTAGTATTTAAATAAGAGGGAAAGACTCGCAATTGGTCCATTTTCACCCTTTACAAAGAAAGGTAGAAATGGTGTACACACGTAAGTACATGTAAGGGAGAAAGTAGCAACTCTTAAAGGATTTGGCTATAAGTGAAGGATTTATAATAAAACAAGTGTTGCATGGCAGCGTAGTCCCTGCCAGGTTGGTATGGGAGTAAATGTGACCTAGTACAGGCAAGAGGCTAGAAAGTTGAAATACATGTGGTTTGTGTGCAGAACATAGTATTCCCGAATTAGTTCTTCTTGAAAAATATAAAAAATTATCAATGTTTGAATGGTTGTTGGACACAAAAAATTTAGCATTACCGAATTTGTTATTTTTAAAACTAGGACATAGAAAGTCATCAGAAATAAATAAATTATACATACGAAATATGTATTTGTACCAAGGAGGTTAGAAAGCAAATTTTGAAAAATGGGTTCGAAGTGTAAATGAAACGAAGTGTTTGGTGCAAATGTATATGAGGGAAATGTTGTGTGCAAGGTACATATTTTGGAGGATGGGGCAAAAGTAAATGACGGTTGGCAAGCCGAACACCATCTAATTTGGGAAAGTATATAGCAAACATTTTTTTTTTTTGAAAGTATATAAGAAAGTAAAAAAATTGTTGACAATGCAAGATTAAATTTGGAAATTCAAATCCATTTTCAATGTGGATTGGTGAAAGATAAAAATATATGATGACATAAAATTAATAGGAGATAAGAAATATAATAATTGTATTGTATTTGTGAACATTTGCCATAAATGCATTTGTTATAGAGAGTGTTGAAAGATAAGAGTAGAGTCTTTAGGATATAAAAATTTAGATGCATTTTTATTTGAAAGCTGTCAGAAAATAAAAGTTTGTTACATACCACTTCAAATTTTGAAATATACAAAAAAAACAAAGTGTGTTACATATAAACCGGAATTTCAATGTGTTTGACATGTAGACTGGGATTGGGGCTCCCGCGAACCATTAGAGAAATATTTACAAGAAACAGGATTGTGGAAAGAAGATAGAGTGCAACAGCTACAAAAGAAAATAAATGGAAAGGTATAAGTGTTTGCCTATACATGTTTATTTAAGAAAGCAGAATAACTGGGTTGAGAAACAAAGAAAGATGGGATGAGTAAACTTACAGTGAGGGTACATATGAGTGCTTTGGCTATTTGCTTGTGGTTTCCCTTTCATTGATGTCGGCGACGACTGCGGTTTCAAGGATGTTCTCCATGGCCTCTGGAATGCTGGCAACTGCCTGTTGTCTTTCGTTGGTGGCCTGTTTCAATTGTCTTTCGACTCATTCTTCAATGTACGCTCTCATTGGGGCGACATTGATCTCATTTCGGATCTTGATGTTGAAAAGATCGTTTTATAATTCTTGGAAGTCGATAGAAATATTAGATAGAGCCTGATGAATTTCCTCATTCTGTACTTCATATTTGACTAGCCAGTCATGGACGTGAGATTGATCAAATTGAAGGATGTTGTAAAACTTTTCCAGAGAGAAGGTCTTCAACATAGCAACCTGTTTATCAAACTCTTCTCTGGTTAAAGGCAAGAATTTTTCGATTAAGAGGGGGTCTTGGAAGTCGTTTGTTTTCCCGACTACGTCTATATTTAACAGCTTTGTGAATAATTTATCTTTCTTCGATATGACTTGTTCACATGAATGAACAATGAGACGCAGGTTGTTTACTTTTTCTTTCCAACATGCATTCAATTGGTTGATCCGGTTTTTGGATGGAAGATCTTCTTCTCTTCTTTTTGTTTCTGTCATATTGTTGACAATCTTGCCAAAAGGGATGACTGTTTTTAAGAAGAAATTTTCTTCATCTTTTAATTCGGCTTGCAAAATCTCGAGCAAGCTATGTGCCCTGGTTCCAAGGGAAGTGATGGTTTGTGATCTTTTCCAGGCATCAGTAACCAGTTCCATTCTTTTTGTGATATTGTTTTCCACATATCCTTTACAGGATGCGAGCAGGGTGGAGGGTGCTTTTACATTGGGTGCAGGGGTGCCAGGTATGGCTATTGCCAAAGGATCGACAAGCAATGACATAGGAAAGAAAGTGTCTTCCAATTCCTTGACTCGGTCCTTCAGTCTGGCATTGTGGGTCTCCATGCGTTCAATGGAGTCACGAAGTGCTTCTCTGGTCGCGGTGTGAAGTTGACAGATTTGGGACGGTCGCATGTTGGCAACGTCAAACTCTGAACAAGATTAGCCTTTCATATTTTTAACATTTTTTTTTTCTGAAATATCAATTTTTTGTTCCGGCTATCAAAAATAACGCTCTGGAACACGAAGGATTCATCTTCGTCAAAATTTTGGGCAACAGATATGTCCATTGGATGGCTATGGTGGATGGCGTCCTCGGGCTAATCAAATAAGGGGACCATGGCATCCAGATCAATGTCAATTTCCATGTTCTCAGTCTGAATTTCCGGGTCTTCTGCCTTCCCCACATTTTTTTTCTCTTCTTCTCCATTGGAAGCTTGTGAGAACTATCAATTTTAGAGCAAGGAGGGTCATTATCTCCTCCTCCGTTTGAAGAATTCTGGGTTTCTTTGTTGTTGTGATGCGCTATTCGAGCGATGCTCCGAGATGTCATACTTTTTTTAGTGGTATTTGCGGATTGAACACTCTTGTCACTGGGGTCTTTCCCCTGTTGCGTGTACAATTTGGTGCAACTTTGCACTGTCTCTACGTCGTCGGCATCAGAGGCAGGCCCATGACTGTGTTTGTTTTTGGGCAGGTGTTTATTTACAAAACAATTGTTGAGGCCAAGTGAATGTAAATGTTGTCTAAAAATATCATAGGGGTCGAATCCTTTTATGTGTTTAGCATATCTGAGGTTGGAGATACTAAAATGTGCTGCGAAATCATCAAATTTGTTGATGTTTTTCAACACGAACTCCCCTATTTTCCAAGGCATAGGAATGAATTGTTTTTTTTCTTCCTTTGGAACAGATGGAACCATTAGCTGTATTGACGTGCTACTTCTGCAATAAAAATTATGTCCGTAATGTGACATAGAAGGAGAGCAAGTTGTTCCATGGAGCCAAAAATTCTTATGACAGTGTAATTATCCAAATGTTGGACTGTTCCCTTTTTGTCCAAAAAATTAGTTGCCTGTTCAGATAAGCGGGGAGCATTTTCTCCTAACAAGAAAAGTTTGAAAACAGACAAGAAGCCATTAAAAACCTCATAAAAACAGTGGGAAGCCTTGTGCTTCCACAAGGCCTGGTACCAGAATGTTACTGGGTGGAAATCGTTGTTGACATTCTTGGACAGAGACAGTTGCGGAAATCGACAGGAATGTGCTATTGCAAAAACTAAATAGGATGACAAATAAAAAAAAATTCCCCTTTTGTAGCTTGACAATTGGGAAGAGATTTCATAAGAAATTATCCTTCCCCAATCAAAAATGGCTTGTTCGTTGACTGTGAAATACAAAATGTAAGGAGCCATGCGGGAAACAATAGTTGTGGATTCCTGTCTCGTTATTCTTGTAAACAGCCAGGCAATTTCGCAAAAAGGATTTTTAAATGAACTAACTTGCATGCTTGTAATATCTTCAGGAACTAGATCCGGGTTTTCCAAAAAAAGGGGCAAGAGGTCCAATCCGTTATTATGCTTTTCTAGGAACTGTTTGCAATCTTCTCCTTTGAACGTCAATGTTGGCTCGGGCAATTTCAGCATCTGCCGGAAGAGCTGAGGTGACAAAGAAACAGAAAAGCGGTCGTGCAGTGGAATAATTCTTTTCTCTGCAATAAATTTATTGACGCACCAAGAGACCAAGTCCTTACAGTCAAAAACCTCAGGGACACAGCCTGCATGAGCAATCCCGGAGGTCCAAATTACTTGGTTCTCTACGACAGAGGTTGAGTAATAAGAAAATGCCCTGGACCAGTGCAAGTTCTGGTCGTGACGACCGAAGATGTTCATTGTATCTCCACAGAACTGGTGCGGAACTAATGCCATAGATTGATGAGAAGGTTGCTTTGCTGCAGATGATGGTTTAAATGAACAGTCACAGCGAATAATGTAACTTTTTTCTAAATCTTGGTTAAATGCTTATGAATGGGAAAGCTCCTCGAGCCTTTCGCTGATTAATGACAATCGGTATTGGTGGTGCATGATGAACTGTTAGGAGTAAAGTTTATTTATTGCATATTTAGAAATGCGAAGGTGGTGTGTATGACGAAGAGCAATTAAGGAATGCAGGTTTCTTGAACGTGCGAAGGCCACACGATGTGAAAGGGATTTCATGATTTTGAAATGAACACTCGGAAGGGACAATATAATCTCCCCGCAAATTTTGGTTTAATGCGCATGAATACGAGATTTCCTCGGCCCTTTCACCCATCAATGACAATATATACTGTATCTGCATGATGGCCTGTTAGAATTAAATGATAGTAATTCCATATTTAGAAATAAGAGATATATATATATATATATATATATATATATATATATATATATATATAACTTTATATTTTCTTTTATTGTAGAGAAGTGCGAAGGTGACGGAGATGACAGAGAGCAAGGAAAGAATGGCAAGTTCTGAAAAGCGGTTGGACATGATTCAAAAAAGGGTTACGGGGATAGTCAGGATGAGATCATGAAGGGGGAGTTCAGCGACTGGTTTGTATATGTGCGAAATTTCAGCAAAATGGCTAAGTATGGAATAGGGAAATTGTTAATTGCATGCATAGCAATAAGATCTTATATATAATTGCCAACTACTAATTCGAAAAGGACGTTGGCACAGGAAACAACGACTACGAACTGAATATTTCTTCAACCTGGCAAAGGGACGATTCCCTAAAGAAATTTGAACAAATGGCGAAGTATGGAAAGCGGACAGATGGGCTTCAAAACAGATTGACAATAGTTTCAGTAAATATGTGAGGAAGTGGTGGTTAAATTGTATTTCTTGAAAGTTTTTAGTGCAAAAAATGTGCATCACGGAAAAGGGCATGATAGGTGGACCGTAATACGGAAAAGGGTAAAATTTCATGTTTTGGAATTTTTGAGTGCAAAATGTGTAAAACGGAAGAGATCATGAAAAGGGCATGATAGGTCGACCGTAATACGGAAAAGGGCATGATCTAAGGACGGTTGCAAATTTGTATATCTGTCAATTTGTATATAGCAGAGCTACCAATGTTGTTTGGAGGTCCTGGAAAAGTAGAGGTACAATGTTGATGCAGCCAGCGGGGTCCTCCTGTCAATTTCTATATGGCGGAACTTTAGGTGGTAGTTGTGGGATAGGGAACAATAGAGGGTCAATTTAAAGAAAGGGGAAGCAGTGGTTGGAAACGCGTGAATTGGGAAAATATAAAGGCGGAAGACATTTTTCGTAAGTGCGAATTGGTTTCAAAGAAGCCCCATTGTTGCAAAATCATGATCTATTGGTTATCAGGAAATGTGTTGTTGAAGATTACATTTTATTGCAACGTGCACGTGCAGTTATGTTCTTCATACATTATTCCATGACTGTAACATATCAATTGAAGTAGTCAACTTTGTTTTGTACTAATTAGCATTAAAACTTAATAATTGCATCTCTAGAAACAAGAAGAACAATTTTATTGGAACATTTTACATTGGTATTAGTAAACAGAAGATCGAAGAAGTATGAGAGCACCGAAGTATGACAATTAGAACATGCGTGAAACCTAGAAAAGTGGCAGAGACGAAGAGTCCAAGGCCAAAATTCCGTAATAGAATATCCATTTAAAAAAATAAGAAAAGTACTGAGTATTGTACATCTATGCTTAGAAATTGGATCCAGTTCTTTGCTTGAAAACATTGAAGGTATCTGCGACAAACACAGGCACGGGTTCCGCAGTATGCAAGATCCTTGGAGTTTTCTCCTCGATTAATCATCCTCTGCTGAAATTGATATTTTTCAAAAGCTTTGCCTGAGGAAGAAGACGAAAATGGTTGCAGGGCAAGTGGAATAGCCCTTAGTTGAAACCGACTCTTCATAGTCGAAAAATATTCAGTAGTACAGCTTGCACGTGCAATTACAGAGGCCCGAATTAGTCCATTTTGGGAAGAAGGAGATGACTAGTAGGAAAATGCGTTGCAGCAGCGAAAGTTTTGCACCTGATACCCGAAAATGTTAAACTATATTTTTTTGTCTTGAAATATATCTCTGGAAGCATCAACATATGATTGGTTCACAGTCAAACTCTTCCGCCCAGAACGAACTAATTTGGAACTCTGGAATTCCTACTTTGGCGGTGCAAAGTGGCTGTTGCGTTCACTGTCTGTTTTTTTTTTCTTAAACTCCTTTTCGTGTTGTCATGACTGCGATCACCAAGCCAGGAAGGTTCGTTCGTTATGGTTCATTTCAATTTGGGCCCAGGAGTGGGAATATTTTCTGCATTGCCATCATCCATTGCCATATCATCGTCCATTAGATCATTTTCCTCTGGCTTGGAATTCATGGCATAAAGTTCTGCAACAGGCATGACTGCAAGTGGGCAGGTTCTCTGAGCAACCAAGGTTGGCTTCGAATTTTTTGGCTTGAAATATATCTCTCAGTGTACCAAGGGACCATCTCGTTTTTTTCTCATGGTCAGAGAGGGATGAATAGTAAGAATATGCTCTGGAATAATGGAACCCGTGGCCATTATGCCCCAATGTGTTGACTGTGTGTGGAGAGAACTACCGCCACAAGTTATTAAGAATTTTCGTTTTCTCGAGACAATGTTTCAAATGAAAATCAGGGAGGGATAATATAAGCCTCTGCAAAGTCTAGTTTAATGCGTATCAATGGAATATCTCCTCGAGCCTTTCGCTGATCAATGACATTTTCCAGGGTTCATGTGGAATGAGCTATGACCATCACAACTCACTAATTGCACAATTAGAAAAAAGTGCGAAGGTGGCGGTGATGACGAAAAGACATTAAGAATCAGAAATTTCTTAAAAGCACCAACCCATCGGCGGACAAAAAAGAAAGATTGCGTCGCCTTTGAAATGAATACTTGGAAAGGATAACATGCTTGTGCGCAAATCTTAGTTTAATTTGTACTAATGACAAATCTTCTCTGAAATTCTAGACATTAATGACAACTGTAACGGTTGTTGCGGGATGGCTACTAGCATTACAACTTAATTATTGCATATGGAAAGCGGTCATGCGGGTTACAAAAGAAAAACGGAAGAAGATATACCCAGGAGACGTGAAGGCCCGATGGTTCTCGTCTTAGCAGACTGGTTCTCGGCCTGGCGGGCTGAAAATTGAGCCTCTATTGTTCTGTGTCCTACAAATAGCACCTACACTTCCGCGAGATACAAAATGATAGGTGGAGTTGTGGGTTGGTTGGTTCAACATTGCGGGTTGGTTGGTTAAACATGTACTTTTATAATGTATGGACATCAGATTGTAGAGAACATATCTGAATCTGTGATTCCATACTTGGGCACTTTTTGTTTCGCGCGTTTGCGGCCTGGCGGGCTGAAAATTGATTATCTATTGTTCTATGCCCTACAAATACCACCCACAGTTCCGCAATATACAAATTGACAGTGGGAGTTGTGGAGATGAGTTTCTATATAAAGTATAGACATGAGATTTTATACAGCATATGCGGATCGCTTGTTCCATACTTAGGCACTTTTTTTATCGTGGTTTCGCGGCCTGGCGGGCTGAAAAAATACTGAATATTGTTCTGTGTCCTACAAATAGCACACAAATTTCCGCGATATACAAATTGACAGCACGACCTACGGGTTGTTTGGCTGAACATTGCATTTGTACTGTTCTAGAACATATGTGGATTCTTCGTTCCCTGTACTACAAATAGCAACCACATTTTCGTGATATACAAATTGATAGGAGGACCTATGGGTTTCTTGGTTGAACATTGTATTTGTATTGTTCTAGAACATATTTGGATTCCTCATTCCATACTTGGGCACTTTTTGGATCGCGGGTTCACGGCTTGGCGGGCTGAAAATTAAGTATCTATTGTTTCGTGTCCTACAAATAGCACCTACACTTCTGCGATATACAAATTTACAAGCGGGATTTTGGACATAATCTCTATATAAAGTATGGAATGAGATTTTATACAGCATATGCGGATTCCTCATTCCATACTTACGCAGTTTTTGGATCCTGGATTCGCGGCCTGGCAGGCCGAAAATAGAGCCTCTATTGTTCTGTCTCCTACAAATAGCACCCATATTTATGCGATATACAAATTGACGGCGGGAGTTGCAGAGATGAGTCTCTATATAAAGTATCGACATGAGATTTTATATAGCATATGTGGATTCGTGTTTCCATATTTAGGCAGTTTTTTTATAGCAGGTTTGCAGTATGGCGGGTCGAAAAAAGAGTCTCTATTGTTCCCTGTCCTACAAATAGCACTGAGATTTCCGCGACATACAAATTGACAGGAGTCGCCACGCGCTGCTTGGCTGAACATTGCATTTGTTTTGTTCTAGAACATATGCGCATCCCTCATTCCATACTTGGGCACTTTTTTGGATCGCGGGTTCGCGGGCGGGCGGGCTGAAAATTAAGTATCTACTGTTCTATATCCTACAAATAGAACCCACACTTCCGCGATATACAAATTGACACACGGACCTGTGGACATAATCTGTATATAAAATATGGAATGAGATTTTACATAGCATATGTGGATCACTAATTGCATACTTAGGTAGTTTTTGGAGCACGCGTTGGCGGCCTGGCACACCGAAAACAGTCTATTGTTTCATCGCCTACAAATAGCATCCAAACTTCAGCGATATACAAGTTGACAGGTGGACTCGGGCTGCTTCGCTGAACATTGGACTTTTATTGTCCCGTTGCGATCCCGTATCAATTTCATAGTTAGCGATTTTTTTGATCGGGGGCTCTGGAGCTGTCCGCAACATATAAATTGACACGAGTCGCTACAGATTGCTTGGATGAACATTGCATTTGTATTGTTCTAGAAGATATGCGGATCCCTCATTCCATACTTGGGCACTTTTTGGATCGCGGGTTCACGACCTGGCGGGCTGAAAATTAAGTATCTATTGTTATGTATCCTACAAATAACACCCACACTTCCGCGATATACAGATTGACACGCGGACCTGGGGACAAAGTTTGTATATAAAGTATGGAATGAGATTTTATACAACATATGTGAATCACTAATTGCATACTAATTGACAGGTGGACTCGGGCTGCTTCGTTGAACATTGGACTTTTATTCTGTCGTTGCGATCCCGTATCAATTTCATAGTTAGCGATTTTTTTTGATCGGGGGCTCTGGGGCTGGCGGGCTGGTAATTGGGCCTCTATTGTTTCGCGTTGTACAAATACATTGTTCTACAACATATGCAAACCTACGGGTTGCTTGGATGAACTTTGCATTTGTATTGTTTTAGAACATATGCGGAGACCTCATTCCATACTTGGGCACTTTTTGGATTGTGGGTTGGCAGACTAAAAATTAAGTATCTATTGTTCTGTGTTCTACAAATAGCACCTACACTACCGCGATATACAAATTTACACGCCAGATTGTGGACATAGCCTTTATAAAGTATGGAATGAGATTTTATACAACATAATGTGGATTCTTCATTCCATACTTAGGCAGTTTTTGGATCGTGGGTTCGCGGCTTGGTCAACCGAAATTAGTGTCTATTGTTTCGTCTCCTACAAATAGCACCCAAATTTCCGCGACATACAAATTGACAGGAGGAGCTACGGGCTGCTTGGATGAACAAAGCATTTGTATTGTTTTAGAACATATGAAGATCCCTCATTCCATAGATGGGCATTTTTTGGATCGCGGGTTCGTGGCCAGGCGGGCTGAAAATTAAGTATGCGGAACCCTCATTGCATACCCACAAGTGGACTCGAGTTGCTTCATTGAACATTGGACTTTTATTGCCCCGTAGTGATTCTGTATGAATTTCATAATTATCGATTTTTTTCTATCGGGGGCTCTGGGGTTGGCGGGTTGGAAATTGGGCCTCTATTGTTCCCCTCTATACAAACACATTGTTCTAGAACATATGTGGATCCCTCATTCCATACATGAGCACTTTTTGGATAGCGGATTCGTGACCTGGTGGGCTTAAAATTAAGTATCTATTGCTCTGTGTTCTACAAATAGCATATTCACTTCCGCGATATACAAATTGACAAGCGGACTTGTGGACATAGTCTCTATATTAACTATGGAATGAGATTTTATACAACATATGCAGATTCCTCATTCCATACTTGGGCAGTTTTTGGATCGCGAGTTGGCGGGTTGAAAATAGAGTCTCTATTGTTCCCTATCCTACATATACCACCCAGGCTTCTGCGATATACAAATTGTCAGGAGGACTCGGGCTGGTTGCTTGAACATTGCACTTTTAGGCGGTTTTTGGATGGTGGGTTCACGGTCGAGCGAGCCGAAAATAGAGTCTCCATTGTTCCCTCTGCTACAAATAGCATCCAGGCTTCCGCCATATACAAATTGACAAGAGTATTCGGGTTGGTTCACTGAACATTACACTTTTATTGTCCCGTAACAATTCCATATGTATTTCATATTTAACGATTATTTTTTATTGGGGGTTGTGGGGCTGACGGGATGAGAAATGGGCCTCTTTTGTTCGGGCTTGCAGGCTGAAAATTGGGGCTTTATGGACTTGAGAGCTGGAACATTAAATTATTAAAGGACGTTAAATCACTTATTCTTAAAAGAATCAAGGAAAGAAAAGATTTTTTTTTTAAATTCTATAACCGCAAGCATAACAAGGACCAATTTGAATTTTAAGGGCCTATTGTTCATATGATAGCACAATTGCATTCTGCACACTAAATATTCGTTGATTTCAAATTATTCTAGGATATTAATCTGACTAACTTCATCGAATAAGCAAAAATGCGAAAAAAAGCGGCCAATTTGTATTTTAAGAGCCTCTTGTTTGTATGTGAGGACAGTCGCAGTTCAGACACTATATATTCGTTGATTTCAAATTATTTCAGAACAATAGTTTGACCAAGTTCATCAATCAAGGAAATCTGCTAAAGCAACTGACAGTACAGTTGTGTCACAGCGTCATAGAAATTAGCAAGCAGATCTGCGTCCCAGCTGGCTAAAAAAAAACAATTATACTATTCGGTGTCCTCCAAAGAATAGCTGGAGTTCCAGGGTATACAAATTGACAGAAAAAGCAGATAACCAAGAACCAACCATACTTTAAACAGTCCACAAGCAAGTTCCCATAAGGTTCCATAGAGCAGAACCCATCGACCTTTGCACCAAACAATTTGATATATAAAGAAAAGACGTCGCCGCATTTGTTTTCTGTTGAAACGAACTTTCATCTGGATGTTGAACAAATATTTCAGAGAGACATGAGGTATTTTCGTTTCCTCTCAAAGTTTCGTATAAAAAAAAAAATCCCCTTTTCAGCCGATATGCAAAATTGCATTGTCCTCATTTAAGGTGAATTTGCTTTGTATCCGAAGCTACCGCAGCATGTAGACACTGCTTGCCTTTTTCTGTAGATATGTTTCATACGACAACTCTACCAACTCAGGAAGCACATTTTGTAACAACGGTTTCCTAATCGTACAGTGCACAGTTGTGTTGCCCATGGTTCGAATAACACCACTGAGGCAATGCCCATAAATATATGGACATATTTCACCGCATCGCATATAGTCAATCGTATCATCAATTATCAAAGTGAAGGCAGAGGCAGCGAAATGGAATTTTGCACAAACAGGCTCAAAGGGGGTCGAGTACACATTGGCTGCAACTAAAAGACCTTCAACCTAGGAAAGCGAGCAAAGGAATTAATACATTGAACAAAATAATACACAACTGCATCCCACCCTCCCCTTTAAAACAAAAAAAAAAATTAACAGTTGCAGAAATTTGTTGAAGGCTATTTCTATAAGCAAAGCGAGGATGATTTTGTAAATGTATACGCACAACAATTGTAGAGCTAGCTAGCTTCTCCAGATCCTTTACTGTATTTGCTCGCAACTCTCTTACAAACGTTGACTGGGTTGTCCGAAAGATCGTTTCTCTAGCATCCTTCTTTTTTGTTATATTTTTGAACAACATAAGTGGAATCTGCCCTCTATGCAATTGTTGTTCCATTGACGAAAACAAATCTAAATACGTATCGAACAATTGTAGCTGCAACATGGAACAATGAAATTTTTGTGTAACTTATTCGACATACATGCAAAAGTGAAAGTAAACAACAAAACTGAATATGAAAAGAGGTACCATTGCCTTCTCGCTATCTGATTCTCCATCCTTTATATGAAGAATGTGTTGCGACCCAAATTTCCTGGCCAGTGTGACAGCAACCCCAATCGTTCCCATTGGGTAAATATCAGTGCTCTGTGCAAGTTGCCTAATATTCGAGTCTAGGAGGAAGCGGTATTCTGAACAAATAGTAGGATTTTTTTCCACAATGCTTGTTTCATTGACTGAAATAATTCGATCGCAATCACCACGGTCATATACTGTTTTTGGCAATATATTAAAATTTGTAATGGATATCCCATTACGCGGCAATATCTTTTCTGCATGTTTCTGGACAAGTTGTGGAGGAATAGTCAATGTGATTGTCATCATGGCGTTCTTGTCTGTCATATCAACACGCATAATGGGTCTACTTTTGCTTGCCTTTGTCACATACCCACTACCTAAATCGGATTTTTCTGGTCTTTTGCCGAATCAGAAGCTCTAAACATCCATGGAGGACCAGCGTAAGCTGGCTCTTTCTCTCTCCCCGCTCCCATGTGGTCGCTGGTCATGATCACAGTCCGAATAAACTCAGTACCTCTTTCATGTTTCGCGCCTCGGCGCTACAGTGATGTCGAGTCGTTGGACTTGGCAACCGTGGAATCCCGACAGGGCTAGCGATCGACCAATGGGGTGAATCCCTATAGGGTTAGCAAATGGTTAATAGGAACAAATCCCAATAGGGCCAGAGAACAGCCAATGAGAAACGACCCCGTTGCGCGGTTAAGTGGAATACAAGTGGCAGAGAGGGAAACGCGACACGGTGGTCGACATGACAGGAGGGGCCCCACTTGATACGCCACACTA
>ML812429.1:162803-177753 GCA_009831015.1 Picea engelmannii
CTCACCGAGACCGGTTTTCGGATCCCTTAAAGGGTTATCCTTTTTCCTTCTTTGCTCACACATTCTAAGGTTTTATGGTAACAGTCCAATTTGGCTTTATGGGCGGACAACCAGTCCATACCAATCAACAGATCGTATGATCCTAGGGGTAATACGTTAAGGGTTGCTTGGGTGGGGAATTCACCCAACATTAACTGGCAGGCTAGTATGACCTCTACCACCTTTCTTTTTGTGCCAGTGGCTAACTGTACCAACCAGGGCTTAGTTTGTTTTCGTGGCTGTAGCTTACACTTATCAACAAATTTAGGGGCTATATAACTCAAATTTGAACCAGGGTCAATCAAAACAAACACCAGATGGTTGAAAATCATACCTTCTATTTCCACTACTGAAGCTTGGTGGTCAGCTTGGTTATTATCCAAGGCTGCATAAATCTGCGGAACACTCCTTGCCACATCATTGACTGTGGTTGCTTCCTGAATGTTATAAAATTTCCGACTGTTCTGTTGTCGGTGTGGACAGTCTCTTAGGAGATGCTCTTCTCCGCAACCCCAGCATTTCAGAGGTTCTTTCTTTGGGTTATTAGTCTTCATTGGTACAGGTACAAAAGTTTTATTTCCGTCCATCGAGGGGAAGTTCTGCTGGAGTACACTTCGGGCTCGATAGTTCGCTCTGGGGTTCTTCTTGTAGTTTTTAAATCCTGAGGATTTGATCCCCTTTTTCTGAAATTTCGAACCACTCTTCTGTCTCCAGTCTCCCCGAGACTCTACCCGATGTCCATATTGTTCATGACAATATGTTGCCTTTCGTATAGTGTCTTCTAAGGTCTTTGGCTCATCAAATTCAATTCGGTTCCGATATTCCTTGGGTAGCCCACTGATGAAGCGTTGCGCCTTCGCCTTCTCTGCTTTGATGTAGGGTACATATCTCAATAAGTCGAGGAATTTGTTGACATATTCCTCTATAGTGAGTTGCCCCAGTTTGAGTTCATAAAACTCTTTAGCCTTCTCGTCGAAATATCTTTCCGACAAATACTTCTTCCGGAAGTACTTTTCAAACCGTTTCCAAGATAGGTCCTCCTCGCGAACCCCTTTCATGTTCTTAAGATCTTCCCACCAGATGGAAGCCTTTCCGTTTAGATTGAAAGTGGCCACTCGGGCCTTCAAATTCTCTGAAAAGTCAGGGACTCTAAAATACTTCTTCAGTCCAAGAAGCCAAGCCTCGGCTTCCTCTCCCTTCTTTATCTCACCGTCGAAGGAGGGAGGTTTGGCCTTTCTGAATCCTTCAAATTTATGACCCTTGGAAGTCTTTTGTTTCTTCTGTTTTCTTCGAGAATAGGAACTGGTCCTGCTGCTGGAAGAGCCTTCTGAATCACCAGCTTCCTTCTCAGTGGAATCGTCTGGCACTGGCCCTTTACCTCTAGGGTGGACCTTTCTTGAAGTGCTTCTCTCAGTATGGCCACTGACACGACCATGTTTCTGCACTTCGGGTTCATGCTGCATTTGTCGTTGTAGGTCGGATAAGCTTTGCAGTAACACTGCATTAATTTCAGTTTGCTTTTCTTGTTCTTTCATCATCCTTTCATTGTCGACCTTGTAGCTTTTCAATTCAACCATGAGACTCCTCACAGTCTTAGCTAGATCTGGAGGGGTTCCTATTTCTCTTATCTCGTCAGACTCTTTGTCTCGGTTGTGGGAGCCTTCTCCCACCTCTTGGTGAGTTACCATTTTCTACGTCTGTAAATTCCCGTGGCTGATCGTCCGCTTAGGTGAAAAGACAAACGTTGATTGTTAGTTAAGAGTTAGATATATTTTCATAATCTGCGCATAATTTATAATTCTTTCACATGCATACACAGTCGAGTTCTCGTTTCCAAGTTTTCAATCCTGGACAAGAGAGTTACGTTAGGGGGTTGCTATTCGTAGGAGTACTTCAAACAGAGCTTATGTGCAACTCGTTCATGAGCCCAATCAGGCCGAGTGTTGTAACCATGCTCTGATACCACTTTGTCACATACCCACTACCTAAATCGGATTTTTCTGGTCTTCTGCCGAATCAGAAGCCCTAAACATCCATGGAGGACCAGTGTAAGCTGGCTCTTTCTCTCTCCTCGCTCCCATGTGGTCGCGGGTCATGATCACAGTCCGAATAAACTCAGTACCTCTTTCATGTTTCGTGCCTCGGTGCTACAGTGATGTCGAGTCGTTGGACTTGGCAACCGCCAAATCCCGACAGGGCTAGCGATTGACCAATGGGGCGAATCCCTATAGGGTTAGCAAATGGTTAATAGGAACAAATCCCAACAGGGCCAGAGAAAAACCAATGATAAATGGCCCCGTTGTGCGGTTAAGTGGAATACAGGTGGCAGAGAGGGAAACGCGACACGGTGGTCAACATGACAGGAGGGGCCCCACTTCATACGCCACACTATTCCGGACCCCCCTCCCCCCCATTAAAGGAAGAATGGCAAGGGGGGTCCGGAATCCGCCTGAGCGCCGTTGATTATGATGAATTAATCTCGACCGTTCGAGAGTTGCGCGTCCAATTCCGGACCCCCCCTACCGCTAAAGGCAGAATAGTAAGGGGGCTCTGGAATGGAACCTCTGCCGTAGATCTGGACGGGTGGACTCTGGCCGTCCAGAACTGCTCGCTGCTTATCCTAAAGCATATTCACGTCCTGGCTTAAGTTGACGTCTCATCTCCACATCTAACGGTCATTGTAGACCCTAAGGTCCTCTGAAAGAATCTCGTCCGTTCATCAGGGTTTATCATCACGAGAATCCGGACTCTCGATCACGAGACTCCCGAATCCTCGATCCCCGATTTCTCGATGCGGTTAATCTCTCGACACGTGGCCTCCGCCAATCGGATGGCTCAGACCTACTTCGGGGTTTCCACCATGGGAAATCCCGAACTCTTGTCAACAGGAATCTCGATTCCGCGATCCCCGATGAGCCAATTCACCGATATGGTCCTTTACGTGTTAGCCCTTCTAGCTAAACTCCTGGCCCATGTGACCACTATCTAACAAGGCCGCAGCCTTATCTCCTGTCGGGTTTTCGGACTTTCCAATGTCGGAATGTACTCGTCCTCAGGATTCGCGATCCGCTGAATCCCGATATACCGATATAATGACAGCTGGCCCTACAATGGACGCTTTTCACTTTGTCGGGATTCCAGACTTCACAATTTCGAAGTGTATGGACTTCTTGTCCACAGGATTCTCGATTTCCCGATGGATGACTTTCCTTTCGAGGCTTTTCTCGAATGCTCCGATTGCCACCATGCGTCCTCCTATGATGGATGGTCCTGATCGCTTCTCGCGATTTCGGAGTTTCCGCGGTTGAGATATTCCGGCATCTTGTCCCTTCAATCTCCGAAATGTCGATGGGCTCCCGATCTTGTCCACGTGTCCTCCTATGATGGATGACTCCTATTGATTCCGGGATTTTCACTAGGAAAATTCCCGACCTCATGTCATCGTGACTCCCGATTTCACGAATGCTGATATCCCGATGGCCACGCCTCTTGTCGGGATTTTCAACCTCCTATTCACGAGGGCTTAACTCTCATGCATCTCTTAACAGATCCAATGGCTGTCGGGTTTTTTCTGGCTAAGATCTAACGGATCAGATCTGTCCCACCTTGTGCACTCTTTCACTACTTCATGGATGTGGAAAAATCAACGGTCCAGGTGTTCTCATGGACCGTGGGGGTCTACGATCCCGATTTCCTCGCTATTCATGAAGATAGAGGAAAAGGGGCAAGGTATGTAACGCCCTCGTTTCTTTTGTCAATCAAACGATTGTGAATGACCACGGGTCTTCCGACGGAATCTCGTCCGTCGATCGATACTTATCCCTACGCTGATATTTCAGGATTTTAAGAGGGTCATTCCTCCTCGTACAGGGTTGTTAAGACTTGCACAGCCAAGTCCTTTTTCCAGGTTCTTGGTAACCCTTTCCAAGGAGGGAATCTCTGTGAAGAGATCTATTCCGGGGCATCCCTGGAGACAGATAAGGGTAAACAACTTCCCGAGAACGTGCTGGAAGCCTGACTTGGTTCAACTTATGCATAATTAAATTCATTTATCAACATAAGCCATGCGTGGTTTTTCTGTTATAAGCATATACAACTACTAGTACTGATCAAAATACTACTCAGACATTATTAAAATGAAAACATTCACAGTTCCACAACTTCTGAGCATAATTATCAAAATACATATATTTCAAGGTGCCAGAGGCAAAACACTTATCAGAAATAACACCAGGGTTAAGCAACTGCTGAGAGGGGTGCTTGTTTCCACCCAACCGTAGGCTTAGTGACTCCCAACGGATTTACCACTAGCCACCCCCGAGATGAGACCACGATGTTGTGAGACTGCGTCTCTGTTTTCCAGTGACCAGGAGTGAAGGTTGCAATCCTCCCTCTCTGCTATCACTCACTCTGCATAATGCCAGAGTTCTCCCCTCGCGTCTGCCTCTCAATCGCTTCTACCCCACGCCTTATCCTCTTGCGAGGTTGCGTGTGGCGCGATTACCCTCGCACTGGCCAGTCATGATGGCTCTACGGATTGGCGGTTCACCTCCCCATCCCTCATTAATTCTCGAGGAGCCATCTACCTACCAGTCTGCGAGGCATTTAATTCGGGGCCAGCGAGCCGCTTTTGGTTCTTCGGGCCAATGGAGTCCAAATACGGTATTAATTCTCGGTGGAAGTTAACGCCACCTTTCGAGGTGCCTTCCACTGCCATTGTGGTCTCTTTTTCTGCACATCCCCTCTCAGCAGTCCTGCAATATAAATTCATAATGTTATTCACATTTATTGACCTTTTCCACAAGGTCCATTTACATCACATATTCACATTTATGAGTTTGCCACAGTTCTTGGTAAGTCCAGTTATTTTTACAAACTGGGGGAAACAGGGTGTTACAACCTTGTCCAAGTAGGTGGTATAGACAACCATTATGTCCCCGACGAACACCTGTCCAGTTTGGCAGTTGTTCAAGGCCTCTATTGACAATACTTTGGATGTCATAACTCTAGACCTGAAGACATTTTTTGAATAGGAAAACTAAAGTGAATGGTAGTGTGCTACAAGTACACGCATACTTTTGATGGACTATGGAGCCAGAGTTTCGCAATGACACCTCTTAGTCTGCGGAACATGCAACAGGTTCGACGTCTCACTCGTACTTGGTGATACTTCTTGTGAGCTGCAAACCATGTACTGCAGATGGCATCAACATATTCTCCATGCCATAGATGAATATATACCCGGGAAATTTGTCTAGTAAACATAGTAAGAGCACAATGCATGCATCTTTACCTTTGGCCTTGTCGGTCCGTCGATGTCTGGGATGACTGACTGCTCATGGCCGTCTCACTAGTCCAACTTTTTTTGATGCAAGCATTTGCAGATGGACATTAGGACTAAGAAAATATATGCATTCTATATTATATGCCCGCACCAGGTTTGTATCTTTAATTTGTCGGCATACTTGGTATACCTTTTAGAAGATTGTACCACAGAACCCTCTGTTGCTGCACAGAAGAATTCATTTGCCTGTCCAAGCAACCTGTTTTTTCCAAGGCAACAACATGGAAGATGCAATTGACAGCAAGGAAAGTTAGTTTGAAAACAGACATGTAAAACAAAAAAGAAACAGGTCTATTTACCCGCCAAAGAGTCCTTTGTCCTGTCCAACCATTCTATTTGTTTAAATGCAACAATGTAGCGCAAACACAACATACATGGACTAGCTTAGTATGTAGGAATAAACGTATGCAACCAAGAAAACTTACCATGTAGGAAGGCACACAACTAGCTCAACACATATCCAGACCATAAATGAAATACAAAACAACGCAATATGAAACAACAGTACGAGCATGCACTTTTGTATATCCTCTTCAGTCGATGTAGTCCATACTCTCTCCTTTTCTCCAGCTACTCTGTTTGTTTCAATTTGGGAACCCACAAAATTTAATGAACATCAATGGAAGCTGGTATTCAGCGGAGAACAAACAATATGTACATAGAGCAAAACTGACTCAACGAACAGTCTACAAAGGCAGAAACATGAACCTTTGTGCTTCTCTATCCATGTTTGTAAACGTGTACAATTTTTTTCCCTGGACAAAATATATTACAAGGCACAAAATATCACGCAACTGCATGGCCATAGCTAAACGATTTCTGCTTTTCCCTGGGAATTTATCCACATATGCCCTCTAGCCATGTTCTTTATCCTCTACATAGACTGTTGTGCACATGATACAAGTTCTCAGTTTTCCGTGGCTAATTACCCACACATGCTTCCAGACATGAAAATATAATCTTGCAGAATCTTTGTTGCACATATCATATGTCAAGAACAACACAAATTGCATCCTGCGCACACCAGTCTATGTAGAGGAGAAAGGACATGACATGTCATATGCACACACACATCTGACCATACATGGTTTATAAATGTACCCTGCATACATATGCTTTATTCCAACGAAAAAACAATGGGTATTGTAACTTCACATGTAATCCTCGAACAATTTTGCATGCAACTATTTTCTTTCATGGCAGGACTGCAACACCAGGAAAATCTCACAGAATAACAGATCTCCACTCTGACAGACATGGAAAATAAAACAACTACATATCCACTGGTGGGTGCAGGGGCTGAACACCGTAAAGCGCCCCAAACAAAACAATAACAGTCCAAAAAAAAAAAGCTCCAACCACCGCCGCTGCATCCCAACCCTGGAAGGCCAAATCAAAGAAAATAAACCAGCAAGGACCAAACCGGCAAGAAAGCATGAAGAGGCCGAACTGCACCCCTAACGCCCCAAAGCGCAAACCCCAGCCAAACAAACAGAACCAACAATCTGGGAACCAACGAACCAGCAAGAACCACCGAGCCAGTGAACAACATATGTATCTCCAACGATTACGAAACTGCAACCCAAACAGAAAAGGAACCAGAAACACACAAGGAACATGTGACTACAAATAAGCAAACATCCTTACTTGCAAACTGCAAACTAAACAACAAACAAGGAATACAAAATGAAACCATGGCATCCAAACTTACTCCGAAACGATGAAATGCAGAAGCACAACTCAAATCACCAGCGAAACAACAAGAAGCAACAACCAAGAAACCAATGAACAAGAACCACTCACCGAACCAATAAACAATGTATGTAGCCTCAACGATTACGAGGATGAAGCATACAATGGCAGCAACTGACAAACCATCGTAGAAGAAGTAGTCATTGAACCAGTAAACAATGTATGTAGCTTCAATGGCAGAACAAGGACGAAACATACAATGGCTATTGAACTGGCGGTAGACAATCTAATGCAAATTCACTGTAAATGTATAGAAAATTTCGAGGAAAAATGTACTCCGAGAACCGTATTTACATAAACATTTAAGACTCTCATGCTGTCTAAGCACCTCGCAGAATGCAAACATTTAAGTTGTCAAGGGTGTTGCAGAACGTCGCGTCATGTGAACATTTACGCAGTCAGTCCTATTGACGCATCTCGGAATAAGTGTCAATACATTTCAAGAAGTATATATCCGCCAAAGACGCTATAAACTTTGGAATTCTCAATCACTACAAAGCTTGGATATCAAAACCTTTCAATATGATTATTACATATCAAAACTTGCGGATATATTCAGCTAGCAAAAAATGCTAATACAAACATTCAAACTAATGCTAGCATTAATCAACCTTGAAGCAAGATACAAGAAAAATATATGAATAAAACTTACTGACTATGAGAAAAACTTTGGATATGTTGCCATATAGTACATTCGGAATAGCGAAGCCGACAATAAGACCTCCAATCTCTTATCCAATCAGATCAATACATATATGTTACTTTTTATTATATAAAAATATATGTTTTTATTTCTATAGCTCCAACAATATGTGTTGTGCAAATATTTCGGGACAAAGGACAAAGTAATATGCAGTCAACGATTTATCGATTGCTATAGTCCCTCTACGCTTACGGCACGGGCTGATAACCTAATTTTGACATGCACCATTTAAATTTTATTCAATATTATTTTTAACATTTTTAAATGTAAATTTGGAATTTTGATTTTGTTTATGATAATAAAGGTGAAATTTATTTTAATTTTTCATGTCCAGCTTCTTCCGTGATATATTTTTTGCACCCAACACTTCCGCCATATACATTTTTCACCCAACAATTACGGAGTTGTGGGTTGGCGGAGTGGCGGGTTCACGGGTTCACATTTCCGTGATATACATTTTGCACCCAACACTTCCATCATATACATTTTGCACCCAACAATTCTGTCATATACTTATACGTTTTTAAATGTAAATTTGGAATTTTGGAATTTTGATTTTGTTTATGATAATAAAGGTGAAATTTATTTTACTGTTTCATTTTTTATGTCCAGTTTGTTTCGTGATATACTTTTTGCACCCAACACTTCTGCCATATACATTTTGCACCCAACAAGTATAAACAATTATTTAAATTTTATTTAATATTATTTTTAACGTTTTTAAATGTAAATTTGGAATTTTGGAATTTTGATTTTGTTTATGATAATCCGTCATATACATTTTGCACCTAACAATTCGGTCAACACCCAACAATTCCATCATATATTTATACTAAATGTAAATTTGGAATTTTGGAATTTTGATTTTGTTTATGATAATCTGTCATATACATTTTGCACCCGTCATATACTTATACGTTTTTAAATGTAAATTTGGAATTTTGGAATTTTGATTTTGTTTATGATAATAAAGGTGAAATTTATTTTAATTTTTCATTTTTCATGTCGAGCTTGTTCCGTGATATACTTTTTGCACCCAACAAGTATAAACAATTATTTAAATTTTATTCAATATTATTTTTAACGTTTTAAAATGTAAATTTGGAATTTTGATTTTGTTTATGATAATAAAGGTGAAATTTATTTAAATTTTTCATTTTTCATGTCCAACTTGTTCCGTGATATACTTTTTGCACCCAACACTTCCACCATATACATTTTGCACCCAACAATTACGGAGTTACGGGTTGGTGGAGTCCCGGGTTCACATGTTTCATTTTTCATGTCCAACATGTTCCGTGATATACATTTTGCACCCAACACTTTCGTCATATACATTTTGCACCCAACAATTCCATCCTATACATGAGAGTGAGTAATTTATAGAATATCAATGGAAAAATGGAAAATGGAAAATCTGAACCCGACATTAATACTTTTTGATAAATTTCAAATAAAATTAATTCGGGTATACTAAATTATGCATGGATACCACATATATTGCAACTTGCAACCCACCCATTTACTTCCATTCATAAACTATAAATTAAATTTATGATATCTATCGTGTAATATTAATATTAAATATAATATTCATTATTAATATGTGATAATGTTTTGTTAAATTTTATTCAATTAATTATTCAAATTTATTTTTATTTTTCATGTCCAGTCTGTTGCATGATATACATGTTAAGTAAACATTTAAGGCTCCGAGGCATGTAGGTAAACATTTAAGGCTGTTAGAACCGTCCAAGTGCCTCACTATGTGTAAACATTTAAGAAAGAATGCACGTGGCAGAATTTACGTACGTTAATCACTTAATAATAATACAAAATAGACAAACCTTGGATACTTTAGCATATCAAACATTGGGATAAATTTAGCTAGCAGAAAATGCTAAGAAAAACATTCGAACTAATGCTAGCATTAATTTAGCTTCAATAAATGCATAAAAAAATATATGATTCAAAAAGACGGTATACTATCAAAAACTTTGGATATGCTCACATATAAAACATTGGGAATAGCGAAGCTGACAATATAACAAGGCTACTAGGTAGCATATACCTGCCGAATATAATAATGAAAGTATTATTTAAGGAGATAGGGAGAGAAGGAGCATGCATGAAATGACTAGATGGCAGAAATATTTATTACAATAACATTGGGGGGAGTGAAGGCAACAATAAGACTTCAAAGTCTTTGGCCAATAAGCTCTCAGATAAATGATATTTGAAATTTAAAATAAATCATTATTTTTTAAAACTTTAGATAAAATGGTGTATATTTTTTGGTCAACCATGAACTAATAGAAAGTCATGCCTAACTCAAAGCTATATACTATGCCTATCCGCAGGTATAACAAGGCTACTAGGTAGCATATACCTGCCCAATATAATAATGAAAGTATTGTTTAAGGAGATAGAGAGAGAATGAGTAGGCATGAAATGACTAGATGACATATATATTTATTACAATAATATTGGGGGAGTGAAGGCAGCATTAAGACTTCAAAGTCTTTGGCCAATAAGATCTCAGATAAATGAGATTTGAAATTTTAAATAAATCATTATTTTTTAAAACTTTAGATAAAGAGGTGTATATTTTTTGGTCAACCATGAACTAATAGAAAGTCAAAGCTATATACCATGCCTATCACAGGTATAATAAAGAAGAAAACTATAAGAAATCTAATTTAGTTCAAAAAGTTATGCCATTTTTAATTTTAAATGTTTATTATATTATTAGTTCCTATTGAAAAATTATAGCAATGGTTTTTTTTATTGATCAACTTGTTAGTTAACTAAAAAAATACCTTTCATTACATATTTCATTACATAGTGAATTTTGTTATTATTTTTAAATATTTAAATTTATTTATCTCACATATTATTCTCCATTTTTGAGATCTTATTGCAAAACCGATTTTGAAATTGAGAAAATTATTTAATGCAACCGATGTAAAATCTTAAAATCCCATTTATTAAGTTAATAAATGAATTTTACAGAGTTTGGAACCGTAATAAAGAGGGTCTTTTCTAGGGTTTACTCAGCTAGAGATGTAACACACCTTTTTAATCAACCAATGATCATCCTTCAATGCCAGATGAGGGTCTTTTCTAGGGTTTACTCAGCTAGAGATGTAACACACCTTTTTAATCAACCAATGATCATCCTTCAATGCCAGATATTACTTTACTCTGTTGATGGAATGCCATCGCCAATCTTACCGAAGTGGACCGAGGCTTCCCAACCAAACTTGAGAGACAAGTCATTTGAGACGAAGCCTTTAACCCTCACTGCCAAGCAGAAAGGATGACTTTATTACGTCAGTACTATCATTTATTCAAGATACTTGCAAAAAAACCATATACACATTTCTTCCAAAGAGTAGAACAAAATATCCCGCTAGAACCTCAAAGGATGACTTTATTACGTCAGTACTATCATTTATTCAAGATACTTGCAAAAAAACCATATACACATTTCTTCCAAAGAGTAGAACAAAATATCCCGCTAGAACCTCAAAAATTCGCGTGAGTCACAGGTGTAAATAAATAAGATGGGCCCCATTTTTGATAGCATATATTAAAAAACAAAAAATATTTATTACAATGACATTGGGGAAGTGAAGGCAACAATAAGACTTCAAAGTTTTTGACCAATAAGATATCAGATAAATGAGATTTAAAATTTAAAATAAATTATTATTTTTTAAAACTTTAGATAAAGAGGTGTATATTTTATGGTCAACCATGAACTAATAGAAAGTCAAGACTAACTCAAAGCTATATACCATGCCTATCGGGCAGGTATAATAAGGATATACAACACTTAACACACACATATATAATAATAATAATAATAAAGTAAAGAAAATCTACAATATAATCTAGTTTTTGTTGATACATCTCAAAACTTTAATGTGTAGTTACAACATCACGTGTAAACAAAATATGACCACCTAAAATAACTCGTTGATGGTTTGTAAATGGTCAGAGTTCCAATCCTACCATATGCCTTTAGGTCTTGAGCTATTACCTTCTTTCTTTACGTCTAAAGAAGATAAACTCTTAGTCAATCAAGACCAATTTTAGGTTAAGTCTAAAACCAAAAGACGTTTATAGTTGAGATCGTTTCCTGAATGGTTGGGAGGTAGGTCTTGCACTCTTCCCACTAGAGTTTAAATCCTCGATGATACCTTGACCTATTGTGGTAAGACTAGAAGGGTAGACGCCCTAAGCACTGACTTGCGGATATTGACACTAAAATAGGGGTTATAATGCCATCCAACTAAGTCAAAGTAATTTAGACAAGTACCATTTGACATTTATATACTTTTAAGTAACATTTAACCTTAATCCCATACATAAACCCATATACTATAATTTATCTTCATAACAAACATTATATATATTCCTATATTTATAAAAATAAAAATGGCTAAAACTTCTTAACGTCACTGTTCCTCTACTTGGCCTTTGGCCTCTTGCCGCTGAAACCTATATGGTGCATATTCGAGATACACATAAAATAAAAAGGTAGAGTTATACACAGTGACCCCGACATTGTAATTGGCGGAAATATTCAGAGAAACATGGATGCTGTTCGATACATGAATTGGGAATGGAAATTCCAGGTTGGCAATGCACAGGAAGTGGATCGATCCTTGGCTTCCAGGAGAACCAAAATGCTGTCAAAACCAACAAGAGTTCGTGCACAAGGAAGTCAAAATAGCGAAGGGAGTGTATTAGCTATTGACGTGGGCACTGGCGGGACCAAGGCTGCTCTAATTTCTTCCTCGGGTCGTCTCGTATCTTCTGCATTTGCTTCCCATCAACCTCCCGCTCCATCGCCCATGTGGGTTTCACTTTCCTCACCTATTTTTTCTCTTTTCCCTCTAGATTTGGTAGATTAAAATGATCAATATTGAATATTTTTTCCAGAGGAAAAACCGTATCTTTTATTAGACATGAAAGAAAAATACATTGTTCACGTGCTTCCAGCACCAAAAAGGAACATAGGGCAAAAACAGACTTGAAAGGTCTAGACAGCAGACAAACTACCGATCGTCACGTCGTCAACAGTTCATGACTCTGTACATACGAAAGTAAACATAGTTTGTAGATTATTTCAGTCATCCAAAGGACCACAAAGCTTTTTTAAGAAATAATCTAGAGCATCAGACCATCTGTTCTGCCGTATATCTTTGTCAAATTCTTCTAGTATGAATACATTTTCATCCAGAGATAAACCTTCTTTGGAAAGCCCATCAGCTTCTGTATTCTGCTCCCAAAAAAGATGAACAAAGTCAATCTGTTGAAACAGTAATACCAGCCTTTTCAGCTCGCATGTCAGTGAGTGAAGCAAGCTGTTGACAACATTTACTAAGTCATCCATTCAATTGATTGTTAATAATGAATCTCCTATAACCTGTGATGAAGAAACATGAATTTTCAATTTTCAGAGCAAATTTCAGTAAATAAAACAGTGAGTTGAATTCACCCAAATTGTTTGTGCCACGACCATAATTTGTTTTGAATTGGAAGACATGAGAATCCGAGAGATAGAGGGAGAAGCTCAATCCCACCACAGCGTCCTCGTCCTGGTCTCTACATACGCCATAAAAAAAAGCCCATGCTCTGGACTTGTCTATACATAAATCTTTTGGGACCCGAGGTGCCTTCAAGGGCTTTTCCATTGAGAAATAGCACAGCAAGGACCAAATTTGTGCCGAGGTGTGGAAAGGAGAGTGATACTTATTTTCGAATGTCAGTTGGTTTCTTGCAATCCAGGTTCCCCACAAAATTAAAAAGGGGAGCGCCCTCCACTTCTTTAGTCTTCTTGCTTATACCAAAACTGGAGACTGCATTCAATATTAGGGCCCTGCCATAAATACTGCTGATCCACAAGTTTCTCCAATTCAATCTATTATCTAGACCCGAGGCAAATAGTCGCAGTGCAAAAAAAGACGCTCATTTGTTTCCTCACTCGATCTACACAAGAAGCAAACCCCTGTCCGTTCCCTTTCTCTTTTCAGTAACTGATTCCAAGTTAAGACCTTCCCATTTAGAGCAAGCAGCATCAGCAGCTTGGCTTTGGTTGGAGCAACCGTCTTCCATAGTTTCCTCCACCACCATTTGAATTCTAACCCTCCCTGGTCAAAAGCTGCCTTGTATCCTAGCTTTGCAGAGTAGTTTCCCCCCGCCTCATTGAAGACCCAAACCAACAAATCCTTTTCATTAGATAATCTGATATGTGCTTTGTTTAGCTCCGCAACAAAAGACCTCCATATAGGGATATTATCTCCTTCCAGTCCAATACCTTCTGCCGTTTTCCATCCTTGTTTGCAAGGACTGGTATCCTCCGGCTTTACAATCAGGTTTAAAGTGACTCGCCCGGAATCCTGAAGAAATTGTACTATAGCATTGGGCAAGAAGACATTTGGACTGCAGCCCACGATTGCATCTTTTCTAACTCTGATCTCTGATCCATTACCCAGTTTCCATGCCAAATAAGCTCCCACTAATGGAAAATCCAAGAACAGTGCCTTCCACTGGTTTAAGACATTAAGTAATTTCTTGGGCTCCCTTCTAATCCAGTCCACTACTGTATCTGGTGCTATGTACTTCTGAACCAGAATCTGCTTCCAGAGGCTATCTTTGGTTAGAAGACTCGACAAAGACTTAGCTGCCAGTGCTCGCCCAAAGGAGAAAATGTCTTTTAACCCCCACTGATCCGGGAGGATCTCCACACAAAGAATTAACCATGGAGAAAAACCATTAACTTTGCACACCATAGAGAAAAAATCATTAAAATGATAATTAAATGAAAGGTGACAGAATAATTAATTAATCATGAATTAATTAATTAAATTGTGATAAATGATTAATACTTTGATTGCTGTTTGGGTATAGGTGCAGACCCTCTTCAGATCTGCTGTATAAGTGCATCTTCCCTTGTCATCGTTGGCTGGTTTTTCAGTGTGATAGCAGTGTGTTGGTAACCCTATCCTATGTCTGCTGTGCTGCCCTCTAGCTAGGGTAGTTCTGTAGGGTTACTATTTGGTAAAGCTTCTAAACTGCTCTTTCTACATCACTGATGTGAC
>ML812430.1:19013-44131 GCA_009831015.1 Picea engelmannii
TCTAATATCAAAATAGAATATACCTATGGGATTTTGAAGACCAATTCTAGTGTAGTGCAGGAAGGTGTTTCGAATTCATTTCTCGAATTCTTAGATGCAACTTATTGAGAGGACAAGTAAAAGGCTCAAACATCAGTTAAGGGAAGCACAAGATATTATCATCCAATTGAGGGAGGAACAAAGAGAACACATGAAGGATGCATTTAAAATCATTAATCAATGTCATGAGGCCATTGATAATAGTAAAAGAATGGTAGAAAGGTCTTTACCTTTACACAAACATCTCAACCATATCTACTAGCAAAACTTGTCTTTAAAGAAAGAAAACAAAACTCTGAAACAAAGACTACAAAAAATTGAAAATGATCATGAGGCTAAGAGGAAGTTAGACTTTATTACATAAGTTACTGAGGTATAAGATAATTGAAATGGAAATATTCAGTTTTGTCCTTTTTTATATATTGTCATGCTAAGCAAGGGATAAAACTCAAACCCTAATTTTGTAGCTATTATGAAACTTACAAGTTATATCTCTTTTCATAATAATTCTTGTTCAAGGTTGGTGTGTTAAGATTATTTGCATCATATACATAACCTATAAACCAAAAAATTACAGACTGTGATAGTTAGCGTTGGAGATAAGAAAAAGAAGAAATTGCGCAGTGTGGGTACACTACACAAGTGTTGTAAGTGTCAATTTTTGCAGAGATCAGACACATATTGGATGAGATAGGAAAGTTTGAAGGTGATATTTTTTTTTTTGTGAATAAAAAGTGGATCCTTATATTAATTCCAACTGAAATATTACTAAAAGAGCTGCAGCCTTTCTACTTACAAATATTCCTGCAGCTTATCTGTTGACAAAAATGCCTGCAGCCTATCTCCTTACAAAAATTCCTTCAACCTATATTCTTACAAAAATGCCTGCAACTAAAGGTAGAACTGATTACATTTCTCTTCACGATTTTCCTGAAGTCTAGGTCTCCTCACGCATCAATGGTTCATATCTGCTTTCGCATTTTGCAATTTCGTGTTTCACAACTTCGCGACTTGGGCTGATAGATCCCTCCATGCTTCGTACTCCCGATTGTTGAGTTCACAAAATTTTCTCACGTCATATCAATGGGACTAGATCGACGTTTCAAATCTCCTCAAGCATCAATGGTCCAAATCCGCTCTTGCATTTCGCGATTTCACGTTTCGCGAATTCATGACTTGGGCAGACAACACCCTGCATGCTTCAGAATCCCGAATGTTGAGTTCCCAAAATTTTGTCATGTCAGATCAATGGGACCATATCGACGGTTTAGATCTCCACGAGCATCAACGGTCCAGATCCGTTCTTGCTTTTCATGACTTCGCAACTTTGGGAAACAACATCCTTCGTGCTCCTGACCCCCGATTGCTGAGTTCCCGAAATCATTTGTCGACAGTCCAGATCTCCTTGAGCACCAACGGTCCAGATATCCTCGAGTGCCAACGGTCCAAATTCTCTCTTTCTTTTCATGACTTCACAACTTTGGGAAACAACATCCTCCGTGATCTTGACTCCCGATTGCTGAGGGCCCGAAATCATCTATCGACTGATGTTATTCTGCGTTGATGCTTACAGTCGCCCTCTCTCCTGAGATTCTGATCATTTCTGACTTGGAAGAATTTCTAAGTAGACAGAGGTGGCACCTCGTCCAGATTAGGTCCATATAGCTAGGCAAGCTCCTCACATTGGAGCCATAGGGTTGAGCTTTGTGACTACTTGGATTCATGGAGAATGATCTGTTGGATAGAGTCAACCCCTGCATTGGCTAGTCTATCCGCAAATTTTTTTTCACTTCGTCGAATGTGTGAGGGGGTTAGAGTTAGAGAGTGTCTGAGAAGGGCTTGGACGTTGTAAAGAGGGCCAAGGAGGCACCAAGTCTATTATAATTTTGGAGTCTCCTTCAATGATCAGACATGTGAGGTTTTGATCTAGATCCATTTGCACTCCTTTGATAAGACCCCAAATTTCTGTTGAATTGTTGGTGTCACATCCAAGATTCTCTGTAGTGAGTCTTTAAATTTGTCCCAAGCTGTTTGTTATGACTGCTCCATATCCTGAGTGTCCTAGATTTCCTTTTGATGTGCCATAAAAATTGACCTTATGGAAGCTTGGTTGGGGGGGGAGCCACTTAGAGGGACTGAGGGATTTTTAAAATAGGGGGGGCTATTGAGGAGGGGTGGAGTGTGCAAACGAGAAGCCCCAAGAGTTGAGGAGCAAGAGCTCACTTGGGTCAGTGGGGAAGTCTTCCTTGGTCCATAATTGTAGCTGAATAGTTTCCTGGAGATGCAGGAGGATTGTATTCCAGAGGAGGGTGGGCGGAGATGGCTAGGAATGAAAGATTCTTTTGTTCC
Source organism: Picea engelmannii (assembly GCA_009831015.1). NCBI lineage: Eukaryota > Viridiplantae > Streptophyta > Pinopsida > Pinales > Pinaceae > Picea > Picea engelmannii. Next base: position 21,402 of record ML812430.1, read on the forward strand.
TCTCTTTCCATAGTTTCCAAACTATGAATCCTGGTAAGAGTTGCCAAGTTTTGTTTAGGATAGGAATGTTGAAGGAACCAAAGCCACAATCCCTAATGGTGCTTATGATGTTGTTTTAACTCATTTGGTTCTTCTAATGAACTGAGTGGCCTGGTTCTAGATGTTCTCACTGAGTGGACAATTATTTAGGAGGTGCTCCATGGTTTTTTCCTGGATATGGCAGAGATGGAAAATCGAAGGGCCAATGAAACCTCATCTTTGAATATTGTCCTAGGTTAATATCTTGTTCTGAAGTAGAAGCCAGAAGGAAGTAGAGATTTTGGGCCAAAGTTTTGATTTCCATATTGTTGTCCAGATGCTATCTTTTTGAAGGTTATGGAATTTTTCCTGAAGAGTGTATCCCTCCTTGAGAGTGAAGCTTCCATGAGGTGTGTATCCCCATCTGAGAATGTCTTGGTCTGTTATTTTCCAGATTCTCCTTTGGGTTGTAGCTTGTTTCCAGTGCTGCAGGTCACAGTCCATTTGCACTTGGAGTTCCTGATGGGTAGATTTCCAGCTTCGCCAGGGAGAGCTGCTCGGGGTATCTGTCCACAAATCTGCCACTTTGAGAGTGGAAAGATCTCGAATGTGATTTTTTGTAGGATTGTAGATTTTATCCCAGTAGTAGGGGTGACATTTACTACCAGGAATCCGTCCAGAATAGGGAATTCTGGCCGTTGCAAACTTCCCATAAAGCATGTTCCTGTATGAGTGGCCGATTTTTCAAGGCCGCATTCTAGATGTTGGAGCCTTGAATTTGCTCCTGCATTCTTATGAGTTGACTTTGATGCATATTTGGGGAATATTTGAATTTCCATAGTTTTTCCCAGATCTCTACTGGTGTCTTGAGCCATCTCCACCAAATTCTTTCTCCCATGGTGCTATTTAATTTTCCAGGGTCCTGGAGGCCTAGACCACCTGAAGATTTGGGCTTGCAGACTTTGTCCCAGCTGACTAGGGCCCATTTTTTGTTCAGGTTGTGTCCATGCCATAGAAAGTTTGTTTGTAGATTCCTTATTTTCTTTATGATTAATTGGGGGGAAGCTAGGGTTGAGAAGAGGTAAGTTGGTATGGCTTGGAGGACTGACTTTAAGAGAACTAATCTGGTTGAAAGGTTGAGGGAGCGAAATGTCCAGTTGCTGAGGCAGTTGGTGATGGAGAGTAGGAGGGTGTCCCAGGCGATGTTTCTGGTTGTTGAATTAGAAAGAGGGAGTCCCAAGTAGCGAGAGGGCAGAGTGAAGACATGGGTATTCATAATTTGAGAAAGGTGTTGTTGGATTGTTTGAGGAGTATTAAAAACGAAGAGTTGCGATTTGGCTAGATTAAAGGTGGTGCTGGAGACTTCGTTGAAATCTGAGAGGATGGAACTTAGTTTAATTACTTCTTATGTGGTGGGGGTGTTCATTAGCAGTGTGTCATCAAAAAATTGGATGTGGGAGGCTGTCAGTTGTAACCCATGGAGAGAGAGGCCTTGGAGGGATCCATTTTGAATTGAAGCCTTGATATAGCATCCTAGACCTTCAACCATTATGACAAAAAGGAAAGGGAGAGAGGGTCACCTTGCCTTATTCCTCTTATGGGGGAGAAGGGTTGAGAGGGGACACCATTGACATAGATTGAGAAAAAGTTTGAGGAAATAAGGTTCATTATCCAAGAGATCCAATCCTTGTTGAAACCAAAAGCCGATAGGAGAGCTTTCATGTATTGCCAACTTAATTTGCCAAAAGATTTTGAAAGGTCAAGTTTTAGAAGCATACCTGAAGTATGAGTGCTTTTGAGTGAGTGAATGATTTCATGGAGAAGTATGATGCTATCCATGATTTTCCTTCCTTTGACATATCCTGATTGATCCTTGGAGATGATGAAGGGGATAATTGACTTGAGTCTTAGATCTATGACCTTGGAGATGATTTTGTAGATCACGTTGCAAAGAGATATGGGTCTGAAGTTATTTGAATTTGTGACCCTTTCTTCTTTGGGTATTAGGGTGAGGAAAGTGGAATTTAGTGCTGGAAGAACTTTGCCTGAGCTTCCTGATTCCTCCACCAGTTACCACACTTCCTCCCTTAACATAGGCCAATAGGAGTGGAAGAAGTTTGTTGTGAAACCATCTGGGCCTGGAGCCTTGTCTATGGGTAACTCCTGAATATCTTGATCCACTTCTTCTTGCGTTATTGGTTTCATGAGAGCCTCATTCTGTTCCTGGGTGATTATAGTTGGGATATTTTGGGTCACCTGCTCTATTATTGAGGTACGGTCCACATTGGGTTCTGAGAGGAGATCCTTGTAGAAGTCTGTCATCTCGTGCATTATTTCCTCATGAGTTAACATGGTGTTTCCTTACGAGTCATCCAACTTTGTGATGCGATTGATGAGGTGTCTGTGGATCATGCAACAGTGGAAGAATTTGGTGTTTTTCTCTCCCTCATTGAGCCATTGAACTCAGGATTTCTGTCTCCGGACAATTTCTTCCTACTTGTGTCTTTCTTCTAGTTTCCTTTGAGTTCATTCTCCTCCTGCTGTTGAGTGATTGTGTATCCTGCATGAATGATTTGTCCCTGAAGGTTCTCTAGTTTTTGTTCCAGCATTTTCCTTTCCTGAAAAATGTTCCCAAAGACTTCTTTGTTCCAATTATGCACCTGTTGTTTAAAATATTTGAGTTTTTGTTGGAAGCAATACATTTTTGTACCCTTCTGTGTTTTCACAGTGCTCCACCAATGACGAGCTAGCTTCTGGAAATCTGGATGGGAGAGTAAAAAAATTTCAAATCTGAAGGGTTTAAGCTTGGGGGTGTCAATAGTGTCAACCCAGAGCTAAACTGACCAATGGTTCGAGCCTGCCTTCGGGAGGATGTTGGAATCTACTAGGGGGCCTTCCAAAAGAATATTTTTCGAGATGAGTAATTGATCAATCCTACATGTTATTTGTTGGTGACCCAATCTTTTGTTGGTCCAAGTGTAGGTACCATTGCCATTCTCAATATCTACCAGTCTGAGGTTATCTATGAGTTCCTAGAATTTTGCAGTATCCTTCTCCAGGCGCTTCCCCCCCCCTCATTTCTCCTCTAGCATGAGAATCATGTTGAAGTCACCCTCTATTATCCATCACTTACATTCTGCTAAAGAACCTAGGTAAGCCAGGATCTGAATGAAGAGGTCTTTGTCTTGGTTGTTCTGCAGGCCATAAGAATTTGTGATCATTCCCTTCTTGTTAGAACCTATGGCCCTAATTTTGAAGGTGATATTAATGCTACTTCAGTAGAGGAATATATACAAGTTATATCAACATGAAGATAAGTCTCATTCTTTAACACTATAGCTTCTAGGGTTTTGAGTTTTGATGGAAAAATCATTTTTTAAGGAATGATGAATGTTTCCATAGCTCTATATTGTGTGCTTTCAAGTTCATATTTCAGTAAATTTTCATTAGGTTCCATCTCCAGGTCAAACAAGCAAAGAAACTGGAAATAGGGCACTCGTTGCGCAAGTGTTGTAGTTTCCAGTTGCGTAGCGAGCTCGCTGCGCAATTGTATTTTTATCATAATTGTTAAATCATGCGCTCGTTTGGAGTGAAATTTTTATAGTAGATGAATTAAGCTAATGTGAATAATATCACTTAATTTCAGGTAAAAATGCTTCATTGTTTTCGAGAAATGAGCCACAATCATCTACAACCATTTTTGAATTTTCTCGAGATCCGTGAACTGGGTTTTTCCCAAATTTCTCCAGTAGAAGCATCATGATGATATTAAGTTGTTGACCAAAAGTAATCCAGACCCATTTTACCTTTTTAAAGAAAATAAAAAAAATACCAATTGCATAAATTTTGTTGTGCAAACACGCTGCTCAAGTGCTGAAGAATACAATTGCACAATGAAATGTAAAACAGGTTATGCAATTGTGACAGTGCAGCCAGATCATCATCCAACTCGACCTCATAGCATCTCCACCTATACCAGATTACCTATAACAACTTTATATATTGATGTAATAAAGATAGAGAGTTAGGTGTCCTTTTAGTCAAAGTTTCTATGATGCATTTAATGTAATCGGTTGACTTCTATATTTTACATAATTAGTTCCTATTTTCAATGAAACTCAATCCAAACTGTAGGAAAGTGGTTGAATTCGACCTCCTTAGCTTGAGGAAGATTTTTTTCTATATATTTTTGTAATTTTGATTGACTAAGTGTGGGAAGAATCATAGAAGGCATTTTCTATTGAGCATTTTGTAGCCTTTTCTAGATTTTAATGGAAAATTAATGTAGAAGTACAATACTTTCAAATCAGAGATTCTTGTGTCGGTAATTTGAAGTGTGTGTCTCTTTCTTATGTATGTATTTCTCTTTTTTTCCTTCTTTTTTCCATTTCATCTGCAAGATTCATGTACTTAAAATGAAAAATGATGGTCTGAAATTCATCTAATATTGATGCTCTAGATTAAAAAAATTAAAGTATTGCATATTCTTCTTAACTTAGTCAGAATTCATCCATATCGGTGCTCTGATTATAGTTATATGTTTTCCTTTTTCTTCCTTTACACAACAAAAACATTTTCATTGAAATATTTTCAGCTACCTAGCCTCTATTTCATTGATAGTTCCACCAACTAGTCATTGATAATTCCATTTTCCACAAATTTGACTCCATGCCCAATGAATACCTCATCCTAGCTCTGCCACCAATATTTTTACAAAACTTATTTCCATTTCATATCTGGCCACTGAGCCTAATTTACAGTGAGAGAGCCCTCTCTGGTTTGGAAAGGCCAAATTCCAAGCCTAAAGGTGGTTTGAAGGTTACCTTCGTGGTTTTCCTCCCATAGTCGGGAAAATTACGAAGTGATAACATAATGCATGTTTTTTTTTCTAAAGTCATTACAAATACTTGTGTTACAGATTAACAAATCTCTTATGGTGGAAAATATTACAAAGTGTTAAATCCATAAGCAATTAATTGCTCTCATTACCTAAATTTATGGGCAGGGTATACATTTCCTTTAGCATTGGTAAAGTTAAACTAATTTCTAATGCGCTGGACACACTTGGGTGCACTTGTTGGACGCAGATGGTTGATGGACAAGGCACCAAAGCACTCAAAGTTGATGGATGACAGTTGAGTCCACCCTAAAGTACTACTTTCAAGGCAATTATCATAAATATATTAATTGTCAAACTTTACAATCGGTAGTGACAATTCTTGATCTTTTAAAAATGTTTTTTTAATAAATGAAAAATAAACTCAAGTTGATGAGCCTTAAATATATTAATTTTCTATATATAGTACTCGTTACTTGAATTAAATACCCCACAACTAGTAAAATTTAACAAAAAAATTAATTAGTAGTATCCACTAAAGTAATTTGAGGAAACACATGCGGCTTATCTAAATGGTGTTGAAAATCATACTAAAGGCAAGAAATACTGCATATATGGGTAGTGCATGAAGCTCCAAAGTTCCACATTTCAAATTGCATGTTTAAACAAATCACATAACTATGATCATTATAAACATATAAAAATAAAAATAACATCCCACAACACATAAATAGGTCCAAATGTATAAATATCAAATGTCTATATAATTCTAACTAAACCCAACAAATATTAAGCAATTAATCACTAAGATAAGTAAAAATCAAAGTTCTAACCTTCTAAGGCCAAAATATAGGTTGTTACATTTACAAATCTCTAGAACACCACTATGATCTAAAATAAACTAATCCCTCATTTCATGTCTTGTCATGTAGCTTCCCATTTTAACCTATACAACAATAAATATAACTTTCCATAACATTATGCAAGGAAAAAGTCAAATCAAAATGTGGATTGTAATGAAATAAGAATAACAAAAAAAGAAACATTTTTCATTCCAAGAAACAAAAAAACAAATTCTGGGGACATATGAATTAACTTTATATAACAAAGTTCCTTTCTATCCAATGAAGTGTTTATGACATTTTAAGTCTAAGTGAAAAAGTTTTCATGCCTTTCCAATCCATGCCATGCCTTGCCTTTCCTTGATTTTCCATGTCATGTTGTTTATTTCCATGTTGTTCCTGCCATGCCAAACCATGTCATGCCTTGCCATGCCATGCCATGCCATGCCATGCCATTCCATTCCTTTCCTTGCATTTCCATGCCATGCCTTGCCATGCCATGCCATGCCATTCCTTTCCTTGCCATTGCATGCCATGTCTTGACTTACCATTGCATGCATTTCCTTTCCATTCCATGTCTTTTATTTCCATTCCATGCCATGCTTTTCCAAGCCATTCCATGACATGCCTTTCCCTACCATGACATGTCATTGCATTCCTTTCTTTTCCATAGCGTGCCTTGCCATGCTATGCCATGGAATGTCTTGCCTTGCGATGAATTGCCTTTCCATGCCATGTATTTCCATTCCATGCCTTTCCATGTCATGTCTTTCTTTTCCATGCCATTACATGCCTTTCCTTTCCATGCCATTCCATGACATGCCTTTCCTTTCCATGCCATGCCTTGCCATGCCATACCATGACAAGCCTTGTTTTGATGGAAAAAATAGTTTTTTAAAGAATGATGAATGTTTCCATAGCTCTATATTATGTGATTTCAAGTTCATATGTTATTAAATGGTCATTAGGTTCCATATCCAGCTCAAACAATAGAAGAAAATGGAAATAGGACACTCGTTGCGCGAGTGTTGTAGTTTCCAGTTGGGTAGTGAGCTTGTTCCTCAAGTGTATTTTTATCATAACTCTTAAATTATGCATCCATTTTCCGTGAAAGTTTTATAGGATATGCATGAAGGTAATATGAATAAGCTCACTTAATTTCAGGTCAAAATGATTCAATGTTTTCAAGAAATGAGCCACCGTCATCTACAACCATTTTTTAATTTTCTAGAGATATGTGAACTGTGTTTTTCACAAAGTTCTCTAGTAGAGGCATCATGATGATATTAAGTTTCGGACTGAAATTTAGTTAGACCTAGTTTACCGTTTGAGAGAAAATAAAAAAATACTAATTGCATAAATTTCACTGTGCAAATTCTAAAGAATACAGTTGTGCAGTGAAATGCAGAACACGCTATGCAACTGTGACAGGAAAGCCATATCATCATCCAACTCAACCTCGTAACATATTCACATATACTATATCACCAATAACAACTTCATAGCTTGATGGCATGAAGATAGAGAGTTAGATGTCCTTTTAGTCAAAGTTCTTATGATGCATTTAATGTAATAAGTTGACTTCTATATTTTAGCTAGTTAGTTCCTATTTTCAATGAAATTGAATCCAAACTGTAGGAAAGTGGTTGAATTCGACCTCCTCAGCTTGAGGAAGAGTTTTTTCTATATATTTTTGTAATTTTGATTGGATAAGGGTGGGAAGAAGCATATAAGGCATTTTCTATTGAGCATTTTGTAGCCTTTTCTAGATTTTAATGGAAAATTAATGCAGAAGTACAATACTTTCAAATTAGAGATTCTTGTGATGGTAATTTGAAGTGTGTGTCTCTTTCGTATGTATTTATTTCTCATTTTTTCCCTTTTTTTCATTTAATTTACAAGCTTCATGTAATTAAATTGAAAAGTGATGGTGCATAATTCATCTAATATTGATGCTCTAGATTAAAACAATTAAAGTATTGCATCTTGTTCTTAACTTAGTTAGAATTCATCCAAGTTGGTGCTCTGATTGTAGTTTTTTTTTTTCCTTTTCTTCCTTTACACAACAAAAAAAATTTCACTGAAAGATTGTCAACTACCTAGCCTATGTTTCATCGATAGTTCCACCAACCAGTCATTTATAATTCCATTTGCCACAAATTTGACTCCATTCCCAATGGATACCTCATCCTAGCTCTGCCACCAATATTTTTACAAACATTATTTCAATTTTAGATCTTGCCACTGAGCCTAACTTATAGTGAGAGAGCCCTCTCTAGTTTGGAAAGGCCAAATTCAAATCCTAAAGGTGGTTTGAAGGTTACCTTCATGGTTTTCTTCCCACAACCAGGAAAATTATGGAGTGCTAACATCTTGGCGTCGTTGCCGGGGATTGAAGGTGAAATATTCCTTGAGAAAGAACGACAAAGATCCAGATCTGATTTCTAATGGTGAACCGAAATCAGACACAAGATGTCTATGTACCATTCACCTGGTGACTTCAATCAATACTTCAATCAAATTCAAAGAATCTGATAGAGGATGAGCCTTACTCACAGAAACATGAATGGACCGATATCCAAGTATCAAAGTACAAATTTTATTCAAGATGTCTTATTTATTTTCTTGAATTACGTCTTGTCCTTTCCTAAACATATTAAAATAATTTTCCTTTACCTGCTGCATTCTAATGAAGATCATAAATATGCATTTGATTCCCCCTCTTCGAAAACTATAAATACACATTCTCTTTGTATTTTTTTTTATCTTGGCCAAGATGTTCCATATGAATCACATGATGTACATGATCGGTCTGCTAAACCTCAAGATACCTAAGCATATATCATATCTCATGTGCTTAAGCCTCAACCATCTAAGATCCCAGACAAATATAGGCCTCTCAAATAACCTCATCTTATTCATGATCTTCCTTTGAAGCACTAAAGATACCTACTGTAAATGTGTTGAACCTGCACATAATAGATCTAGATAGAAAATACCACACACATTTGCAAAGAGAAATTGAGAAAGAAGAAGCAAGAGAGAAAGAATGGAAGAATTCTCATTAACCATTAAGAATAATGAATAATTTACACATGATATACTAGGTATAACTCAACCAATTCACATTGAAGGAGAATCCAATGCGCCATAGTGGTGGCCTAGAGTGATCTAGACACACACCAATAATTATGGGAGTAAACTACCACCTAGTCTAGTCTCTCAAGCAGTTACATGAGTGAATTGCCACATAGTCGAGTTAACTAGTCTACCAGTCTTCAGTTAACTAAATGAAATAGAGTGAAGTGAGGAGAAGATCAGGGAATCATGGGTAATGCGCTAGTCTGGTGATGATACCAAGGCTAATGAACATTAGCTAGTGATGATCCCAATGTTGCATTGTTACACATCAAAATCACCCACTTCAATAGTGTCACAAGTATCGTCATTACAAGTGTTGTAAGTGTCGCATCTTGTCCGCAAGTGTCGCATCTTGACCACAAGTGTCACAAATATCATAATGACATCTTTCCTATGTTGTGCCTCTAACGACATCATAAGGACACTTAAGACACCTTCAAAGACTGGTTTAAGAAGGAGAAATCATATGATGAGGAGTACAAAGAATTTTCCATGAAGAAACCTGTTTAAAAATGATTTTTGGAAGGTAGCGCTCCCATACCCACTGTCAGGGAGCGTCGATGCTCCCTGAGGTTCTTTGGGGGAGCGATTCCCTTTCTGAGAGAATTTTTGGTTTGTTGAGATAAATCAAGGACGAATCCCCTCAATCTCTGAAGTTGGTTGGATTCGAATATGAGTTCAAGGAATGATCTTAGGAAATATCCACAACTGAAGGAGAGGAATCCTCAACTTATCCCAAAGATCTCTGAATTAGTTGGGTCTCTCCAATATTATATAAGGAGGCCTTCGCATGGTGAAAGGTACATGATAGAGAATAGAGAAGCACCGAACTTTTGATCTCATGAGTGGTATTGATATATGGAGATTGAGAATTATACCAAACTTATGATCCCATAAGTGAGATACCATTGAAGCATCATAGGTCTAGATTACTTGAGCTAAGGGGTTGGAAAAGGAGAGCTGGAAGAAGATGTTGCACCTTCATCAAAGGATTGTAAGTACTCTTCATTTGTTCTCATTAATACACATATACACTTGGCCTGTTTCTTTCAAGTTTGTGTTTGTTCCACATAAATTTGTCTCTAGTAGATATATCTTCATTTGAGCTAATCTCAATAGAATAGGAAGCTCATTGTATCTTTGTTTGTTCTACAAGACCTATCGAGGATCTTAGGATTGAAGCTCAACTTGGGATTTGCGAGGAAAAATGCCATTAACAAGGTACATATTTTTCTTCTTCCTCTTCATATATTAGCTTAATTAGATCTAAAAGGATGTCAGTGACCAATGATAGAACCTTACTAGAAGGCCTCCTTATATAAGCTTGGAGAGACCCAACTACATGAGAGATCTTTGGGATAAGTTGAGGATTCCTCTCCTTTAGTTGTGGATCTTCCCTAAGATCATGCCTTGAACTCATATTCGAATCCAACCAACTTCAGAGATTGAGGGGATTCTTCCCTGATTCATCTCAACAAACCAAAAATTCTCTTAGAAAGGGAACCGCTCCCCCAAAAGGGTGCACAGAGAGTTTTAAAGCTCCCCCAAATAAGCCCAGTGAGTGTCGGTGCTCCCTGACAGTGGGTAGGGGAGTGTTGCCTTCCAAAAATCATTTTTAAGTGGTTTTATTCATGGAAAATGCTTTGTACTCCTCATTAGATGATTTCTCCTTCTTAAACTAGTCTTTGAAGGTGTCTTAAGTGTCCTTATGATGTCGCTAGAGGCATGACATAGGCAAGATGGAAGTATTATGTTTGCAACACTTGTGGTCAAGATGCGACACTTGCGGACAATATGCAACACTTACAACACTTGTAATGATGATACTTGCGACACTATTGAAGTGAGAAATTTTGATTTGTAACAGATTTCCCCCCAAAGTACGAAGTCAGAACCCGATGATGACTAAAGTACTTTGTAGAATTTTTCGAGCAAGGATATGTACTTAGAAAGGCTAGAAAAAGCTACAGACAACCATCAAACAAATATTATGATACGTTTCAAACCCAAGGCAGGCATACCTATGCTTGAGTGATAAATATTTTTTCAGGTATGGCCTCCATAGAATACACCGTGGATCCATAATTATATTGATAAAAGGGTGTAGCCACTGAAGATACACAGTGGATCTACGAGATGACAAGACATAGCCATGACCAATACAAAGTGGATCTATGTTACAATATATGTGTCAATGTTCAGAGAAAATTCATCGCAACCTGGGAAAAGTACATACAAGAGTGATGACTCAACCCAAGGTATTCTTACCAATCCCTATTTAGTACGAATCTAACCATGTGAATAGATTTCCTGATGTCGAACATGGTAGAAACCACTTGATTACTGGTCAATGAGGTAAACCGTTAACAAGCACGAGGGAGATCACCATTGATGTCAATGATTCCCAAGGTACTCTAGTACATTCCAACGAATGTGAATGGATGAGATGAAGTCCAACATCCATGGAATCATCTGATCATAGGTCAATGATGTAAACCTACTGTCGGACGTGAGGAGGCCTACCATTGAGGCATGTAGGTCCCAAAGTACTAACTGGTTTCTTTGTCTAGCTCCTGGATAATGTGTTGAAGTTGACAAGAACAGACTCATCGAAGGAGGGCCTTGATGTATCCCCCATCAACGACAAAAAACAAACACAAAGATGTAATTGTTGGATCAAACGAACATGGACTAAAACAGGTATTGAAACATGATATTTGTGATGGCTAACTCTCGAAGCATATACTTCCCTTGAACACTAAGGCATAACAACGAAAACTTGATAGGGGCCAAAACTTGATAATGAAATGGATACTGTGACTTACGTTGGGTGACCCAAAGGAGTAAGTAAACTCAAAGGATTGGTTCAGTGCAGAGGTTCAACGGATTGAAATGCATGCAAAGATAAAATGCCATGTTCAAGGGTGACTATAAGGATTACTAGTAAAGTTCTCAAAAACTTCTTGGCTTGCTTCTTTCAATTTTTCCCCCATCCAGATAGACGAGTACCTCTTTTTGGTTTAACGAGCTTGAGGAGGGTAACAAATGCTCGATATAACTCACCTTCGGTAAGTTCCTCTTCCTTTTTTTAACGAACTGGAAGAAGTAAGGGTTCGGTCCCATATGGGCCCTTCAATGTATGATTGTTAATGAGTCCATAGAAGGTAAACTCGATTGTTTTTCATATTTAGAGAGTTTTAAAATGACTTAAAGACGAGTCCAATGTTGTCCTTTTTCGTAATGTTAGTCTTGCGAGGCTGAAAAAGAGATAAATTATCACTCGAAAGACGCCCTTTCAAACCTTTTAATGAGTGGGAAAGGAAGCAATATCACTCGACAATCTTTTCATGTTTAGAGAGTCTAAAAAGAGCTTAAAGGAGACTCCAGGGGGTTCATTTTTCGTATAACCTTTATGTGTCTGAAAAAGTGATAAAAGTCTACTCGGTTACATTCTCATGTTTTTACAAGAACAAGAAAGAAAAAATACTAAGATCGGTATGCCCCCAGCTTGAAAGCTAGTGGCTTAACTCCAAAATGATCATCAAAGGCTAGAGACATGCCCCCCAAGATTCAATTCATTCACTGACTATGAGGTTGTCACCAATTTCTGTACTAGATGGAGAAAAAGGAAACAGGTGGATGAAATGAAGGTTAAAAAATGAAACCTAATGAAAGACTTGACTCAACATCTACGAGATCTAGCGAAAGAATCGACCCGACAGGAGAGGTGATTGTTTCATTTTTGAACAAGCTTGACACAAGAAAAGAACTATGCTCGGGGCTCCAGCTTCAATCCCCAGATTTCCGTTTCATTTTTTAATGAGCTTGTTATAGAGAGAAAAAACTATGCTCAGGGCTTCGTGGTGAATTCCTAGATTTTTGGTTCATTTTTTAACGAGCTTGCTACAGAGAGGAAAACTATGCTCATGGCCTCTGTTTCATTTTTTAATGAGCTTGCCACAAAGAAGAGAAACCATGCTCATGATGTATGCTTGATCATGGCTTCCAAGAGAATAATGCTCTAGAAGGAAATCATGTCAAGGGACAAACCTCAGTCATGGCTTCGAAGAGATCTTCACTAGATGGAAGAACAATGCTCTGGAAGGAACACATGTTGAGGTCCGTGTCAGGGGTAAGGAGATCAGGCTCCGATAGCCCTGCCGAAGAGATCACCATGTCAACTATCGGATCCAAGTCATTGGAAGTTGAAGTCATGGGAGACAATGCCACATAATTGACCCGTGGAAGGGATGATATCGACTGCATAGACAAACCGTTTAGGGAGGTCATTGGGTTAATGGTCAATTCAGGGCCAACAAAGGAAAGTTGATCAATAGTCACCATTGTTCCATCATGCGGGAAAGATATCACATGAAAAAGAGTGGACACAATGGATTTCATGGAATAGACATAATCTTTCCCAAGGAGTAAATCAAAATCCAAGGGGTCCTAGACTACCATAACATCAATAAAGATAGTTTTCCCTCCCAAAGTTATGGGAAATCGAAGAAGGATCCATAAAGGGTGATTGGTTCTTCTATTAAAAGAGAACAGATTCTGGGTAACTGGCACAAGCTGAGGATAACCCAAAGCTTAACAAGCACAAAATACTAATGGACGAACCTTCGTCTATCAGTTTTTGAGGAACGACCCGACCACAAACATGTACTTTAATCTTGAAGGGAATGTGACAGGGAAGAAGAGGTTCAGTTAGCACACCCCAATCAAAAAGGATGGCCTCATTATGTGGAGGGGTTTTCGTAGGAGAAGGAGGAATTCCCCCCAGAATAGTAGATCATGTATTAACAATAAAAATGTGGGCAATATCAGGTTTACTCTCGAGAGGGAGAGTAGCATTGATTGATGGTGGAACCGGATCGACCACTTTGGCACTCTTCAGAGGAGTGGGATTGACTGATGATCTAACCGGAGCAACCACTTTGGCACTCCTCAGAGGAGGAGTGGGATTGACCGATGATGTAACCAGAGAAACCACTTTGGCACTCCTCAATGGAGGAGTGGGATCTATCGAAGGTGAAACTAGATCGACCACTTTGGTTTCACTCTTTTGATGAAGAGTGGGGTTGATCGATGACAAAACTGGATCAACTACTTGGGTTTGTGGTTCAATTGAGGAGGAAACTATATTGACCACCTGATCAACCATACTGACCGAGGATGGAACCAGAGTGACCAGTCTATAAACTAACGATGGGTTGGGGGAAATCTTATGATAACCTTTTGGAAGTTGAAGTTTTTCCAAAAGAGAATAATCCTCATCCATACGAGGACAAAGGTGAGAATAATGATCACCTTTGCATAACATGCAAGGAAACTTGACAATTGTCTTCTTCTTACCAACCTTAACGTCACTAGTTGACGGGGCATCACCAACATGTCCATCAGGGGTCGATGATGTGAAGGACCACACTTCTAAGACCCTAGGAATACCAGGGCAATCCCTCAGAAAATGGTCACCCTTACAAAGACTACAAGGGAATTTGGGTTTCAGATTCTTCATTTTAATCTTATCAACGTTATCAACACTCCTAGTACTATTAAAAGTAGTTGGTTGCTTGAATCCAACATTTGATGTAGTTGGAGGCTTGGTCCCTTTCTGGTTCTTCTTCTTCTGATCAACCTAGCTACTTTCTTTAGAGCTTTCACTAGGAGAAGAAGGATTAATGGAAGGAGACCTGACAGGCGAAGAAGGAGAACAACTAGGTTGATGTGTGGGTGGTGTGATTACATCTGAAGCGCCTGCATTCAAGATCACCGGAGTGGAAAACAACCATACTGGTAACCCAATTGTGAGACCGGGAAGGCTCAAAGTAGCGATGTAAGGAGGGCCAACGTTTTCGTAAGAAGGAAAAACAAAGGGTTCCCTTGGCAAAGGGGTTCCTTCATTGGTCATTTCAGGAACTGACACCATAAAAATAAAAATCCAACCTAGATTATGCTAGGGAGAACAAACAACACACACTAGAAATCTAGTAAGTAAGAAAGTAAACAAAACCTTCTCACAATGAGCACATTAGTTGGTGATGAAATCCAACATCCCAGGAACAAAGTAAGAAGGGGCTAAGGTGGAGCGGGTGGAAAAGTTACGTTGACGACCTGCTTAACGGACTTACACCCTGGTCCAAGCTCCCACACATAATCATGGGTATACCCTCCAAGGATCTTGAGTGAGTTTGTCCAACGCCGATTCCAAGTACCATGAAGACTTTCCCCTCCACATTCACCTTGTGTAAAAACCCTAAAGAGATAGGTCACTAAGGTTACCAACTACAACAGTGATGCCTGGGGAAACAGTCGACAGTCTGATCCACGCGCAAGGGCAGGGTATCTAGCTCAAAATCAACTTGAAAGGCTTCCACTCATCATTGTGGGTATACCTTCAAGCGACCACCATAATACACGCAATCTCTACACCAAGACCAACAAAGCAGGGTGAGTAACTCTGCCAGTCTTAATGCGACCTCATGATTGACCCTTCTGTGAGAAGGGCTTCCCAGGAAAAAATGTAGCAATTGGATTTCACTTCTCCCTAAAACAAGATCTTATGTTTGTTTGTAGCTTTGGAAATTTATCTGTCACACCTATTCCAAATCCCTACAACTAATCTAATGTAGGTTTGCTACCGGAAAATGTAAAAATGTCTAATCAATTTTAGTTTAGCGCTTGATTTTTAAGGCTGTTGTTACTCAAAAGGAAAATGGCGTGGACAATATGGTGTTTTGACCGACTTGAAATTTATGCAAAGAGATGAATATGAAATCTTTTCATTTCGATGAAAGCTATGCTACGAGAAGAAGAAAACATTCATCATTCCAGATGCACAATGTCCCAAAAATCTCCAAAAAAAAACATGCAATTCCGCTACTTCAAATGAAATCTAGTTTCACTACCCAAAAGAAAGAATGCATATAACTTCTTTGTTTTATTATGATGTATACATAAAGGAAATACAAAATCTTCAATGCTCCACTACTTTCAATCAGGAGAAAGAGTCCTATGCAGATGCAAAAGACACGAAGAAAAAGGGATACAAACAAAGCATGCACTCAAGACAATGAGGACTGAAAGAAAACAAGTAGAATCTTGTTCTAACAAGAACTCTGTCAAGGATCCTAAAACCAACAAGCATCCAAGGAGTACAATAAAATGCAGAGAAGAATCCAAGAAAAAGATAGGGAGGAAGAGAAATCACTCAAAATTGTCTTGACAAAAAGCAATTGGAAAAGGAAATATCACATTTCTGAAAAAGGTTCCAAGCTCCAAGAAATACAAGAGGGGTTATAAGAATCAAATACCAACCTAAATAATCAATCCAAACAACTTCACAAACCAACCACAGACTTTGGGTAAAGAGTAATACAAAACAGGCTGCAAAAGACTGAGCAAAAGAAGGCAATTTCACTCAAAAAAGACACTAGCGCTCCCATAGAAGGGTGCAAAGAGTGTTGCAACACCCCCTAAAACATTGTAGGGGAGCTCTGATGCTCTGGTATGGCCTACAGGGGGGTGTTGGTGCTCCCATAAACTCAGAAAAATGGCCAAAAACTATGCAAAAACTCACCCAGAATGCTTGAAAATTGGGGAATTTTCTAGTGAAGGTAGTGTTACCACCATAAAATATTCTCTGATAAGATCCAAGTCTCAGGAATTTAGTAAAACTACATCATCAGGAAAAACTTGATAGTTTGGAGAGTCAATAATTTAGAGGACCAAGACATATCTGGCGACATATGGACAAATATAGCAGGGGCGCAAAAAAGTAAAACTCGATAGACCATCGATTACAAAATAACTCAGATCAACAGCTGGAGCCCATATCAGGTGGGAAACTTGCACAGGACTTAACCATATGAAGGCGGGTCGGGGAAACCATTATGGTTTTTAATATGGACATACAACGCCTCCAGAGATACGTCGGGACAAAAGGCGGGTTGCCCGAACCTACTTTCGCCAAAACTTCGATGTCACATGTTCCTATACGTCAAATCAGACACTCGTGGGGTACTGGTGGTGGCTGGTCAAAATCACCCTATCTCACTCGTTCAATACTTCACATTCGTATAACGTCAGGGGAACACCATCATATAATGAACTTGAAAGCTAATCATTTGAAATGAATTGGCCAAGCATGGTAAATCGACGTACCTATCAGTGAATGTGTCAACGATTCATGATTGGAACTCTATAATAATGCAAGTATGAAGATATCATTTTATCCATTAGCGAATTAATCTCTAATTCTCTCAACTCTTTGATTTCTCTAAGAATGTTTCAGTGTCTATGAAATTGTGATACATGGACCAAGCTATATTCGCTGAAACTGGTCATTCAAGCAACGTGGCAAGTTTACCTACAAGCAGGAAAGAGCGGGTAATTGCACTTATATTGGCGACAAAGTTCCACACTAAACCCGTTATAGATTCTGGATTGGAATTTAGGATAAATCCCATTCTGAGGTATCTGTTCATCAACAGGTGAGCTGTGAAGAATAAATGAACCAAACGATAGAAGAAAGAGATCATAGTTGAAACAACTGAAAGCGTTGGAGAGAATCAACCAGCTTGGTTGGATACTCTAAATGATGAAATCACTAAGCTAAAATAAACTCTCAAATGAAGACAAGAACCTCCCAACAATTTTTGGACAGTTGGCACATAGATATGATGAACCCTTTCCTAACGGTCCCTCTAAAGTAGGGTAACAGATGTTATAAATCATTTCTCATTTGTAATTGATCTATGATCTTATCACGATGAGAAGTCTAAATGTTTTGTATTCCACGAAGAGACCTTCACTATATATATATATTATCTAGATAATAAAAAAAAAGGAGGGGAGAAGCCTGCCCTCTATGCAGGAAGACCTTTGTAAATTTTGGGGTTATTATGAAAACATAAATATGGAGGAAGATTTTAGTCTGTTTATGAAAATATTCTAACTGCCAGTGATATGAGTCTTGTCTCTTTTCATAGTATGTTTTCTTGTGAGCTTATATTTCATTTACACTTCTTCTTGTCAAAATTGAAAGATTAAAGATCCAGAATTCATCATTCGATGCTCTTGGCTTAACGATTTAGATTATGCTTATCTCTTTCCATACTATGTCCAAATTCATTTCTGTAATGCTCCGATATAGTTATGTGTTTCTTTTTCTTCTGATGCCATGCAAAATTTTTCATATAAACTCGGACTCACTGCCTAATTTAGCCTTTTCCCTCTAAATAGTCCTTAGGTCTGATAATGTATTATTTATTTCCGACTCCATAGCCCAAAGTCTTCCTCTCCTTCTTTGCCAACAATTTTATAAAAACTCGCAAACAAATCAAATCTAGACAATGATTCCCATAGATATACCCAGTGACATGAGATATCCCTCTCTGAGTTGAGCAGGCTAGTGCCTCATCTCTAAAGCTGGTTGAAACAGTTACCTATGTCGTTTGTCTATTCAGCCAGACAAAATTTACAGAGTGCTAACATTTTGGCGTCGTTGCTGGGGACGAAATTGAAAATTTCCCCTGGGAAGAACGACATGGTTGAGTTCTAAGGTCTGAGAGAAGCAAACACTTAGGCACATATTGGCTGCATTCCTGCTCTGGCGACTCCACACACACCAAAAATTAGTTCGAAGGTGATTCCATTGGTACAAGAATCCATAAATTTGAATTTTCAATGGCGACTCCACTCTCACGTAGAATTTGGCTTCCAAAACGTTATTGTTGACTCCACTCAAGTTTAAAATGTAATTCAAATACTCCACTGAGAAATGAGATCCCTTGACAAAGGAATGAAAAGACACTATGGAAGAAAACAGGTACTTAAAATTGAATTTTTTTCAAGGCATTCTATTGTTTGTTATAGGTTGCCTCTGCTTTTTCCTTGAACACGCCAAACAAATTTTCCTTTACCTGCTACATTCTAATGATGATCGTGAAAAAATTGAAATCATCCATCGTCCTGCTAAATTTTCACATGCATACCCCCACTGTATCGATGATTTCGATAAGAATCTTACAACTAGGCCATGTGATGACCACAATCAAGTTGATAAACCCCATAAAGTCAAGGCCGATGTCTCTTCCCCTGTTCCTAGTCCAACGTCCTCCAAAGCCCAACTTAGATACATACCCCTGAAATTACCCCAAGTCCTCCACGATTTCCCTCCAAATCACCATGAGTATCTACCTATGTTTGATGGAGAGACTAATGTCATCTCAGCTGAAAATCACATCCAAGGGTTTGAGCATTTCATAGATTTATTTGAGATTAAACATGATGATGTTTGTATGAGATCTTTCTCTCAATCCTTGAAAGGGAACACCAAAGACTGGTTTTGACACTTCCAGCTAGATACAATTAGCTCATGGGAAGAATTGAAGAATGTTTTCTTGAAGTTTTGGGGTAAGAACAAATCTTTGGAGCTACAACTTGCAGAGTTCTATGCCTTGAAATGGCAGAGCGATGAAGTTATCTCTATATTTAGTAGAAGGTTTTCCAATATTTATTACAAATTGTCTGAAGAAATTCAACCCACTGAAGCAGATGCCATGTTCCATTATACGACAACTCTTCATCAAGATTTGTCTTTCCTCCTGATGGAAAGGAGACCCAAGTCCTTACAAAAAATGTTTGATGATGCCCAGGATATTCAACACAACATCCAGGCATGTAAACAAATCCAAAATGAGGATTCAGATGTTGAAGAAAATAAAAGTGAATATGAACAGGAAGTAGTTGATTAGAATCTTGAGCATAGAATTGACAATATCATGGGCCCTCTTGAAGTCTCAAATGCTTGTGATCGCGCTAAAAATTATAATACACTTCACATAAGCATGGATCTCACGATAAGCATGGAGCTAGTCATTTTGTAGGTAATCAAGAGGATGAGTTTGCAAAACAGTTCGCTGAAGAACAAATAAATATCCCAAGTCTGTTCTTATTAGACGACGTTGCATATGATGTTGATTTTCCTGTATATGAAGAATACAAAGATGACTGTGATATTGAATACTCTCTTCTTCAGGAATACCGTGAGGAGAAAAATATCAGATCAACAGAAGAAAATTCTCTACCTCTATGTTTTGCTACTTTCAGATTGGTGAAAGAGAATGCTCAGATTATTGTTGAGGCAAGCGAATTTGCACAGATGCAAAATCACACTGAACTGAAAAAACAAATTGACAAGGTATTGGAATACTCTTCTCAGACACTTGATGACCCTATTCTTGGTTTTAAATAAAACTTTGTAGATTCAGGAATATAGTCATTGATTGAAGAAAAAGGAAAAGATGAGCATGTCCAAAAACCCAAAGAGAGGGAAGAATGAACTTATGATGATACTGGGAAGAATGAAGAAGATTGTGAGTCAGGTAACAAAGCCTTGCCATTGTGTTTTTCCTCATTCGAACTGTTGAAACAAAATGGCATTTCAAATAAGAAGATATCCAAGCATGAATTTGAAAGTGAAGAAAGCATCCGGCTTACAGATAAAAACTCTCTCCCCTTATGTTTTTCTTCCTTCGAGTGGTTAAGAGAAAATTATGAAATTTTAGAAAAGATAGAGACTTTTGACTATATTCACAGTAGTACTATTTTGCATGGAAAACTTGTCATCATTAAAGAACACCAACTACACTCACATGCATTACACGATCATCACTGGAAGGGTATTTAAATTTAGGATTTCAATCAGAACTTAATCATTAGATTAAAGAGGAAGTCGATCAAGAAATTTTCATCGAAGGTCTTTTTCGTTCCCCTAGAAATAATACAGATGTGCAACAATAATACCTGCAAGATAAGGTATTTCAAGGCTGTCTATCTTCCTTTGAAAATGACGTAGTGATCATGTTTCTAAAAAACCTAGATATAGATGGAGATTTTGAAATTTTGCATATGAAAAATTCAAACAGTGGGGAAACCCTAATGGAAGAATCTTGCCTTTCTATCTTGATTCCTGAAAATGACTTATTCTTTCATATGATTCGATATCTTGGGACACATTACATGGGAAAGTTTTATGATCAAAATCTACCAACAATAGCAGATTACAACGAGTCAATGTCTGTACCAAATCTTTTCACATCAGATGATGTTCTTCAACCATGGTTGCTTGATGACTTCGGAAATCCCTACTACCAGACTTCTCAACAACTCTGTCAGTTTTTTAGAAGTCAACAATTTGAATCACCTAAAAACAAAGATACAATAGAAGGAGTAAGACATGATGGTTGTTTTACACATATTTTAGAAGATCCATTTGCAATCCTGTTGGAAAAAATGAACAATACAAACAACTTTGATTTTTTAAAGTTTGAAATTATGGATGAATTGCGAAACGAATTAATAGTAAGATGGATCTAGAGTAAGCTTGTGCAAAACAGATAGACAATAGATAAAATGCTTTCCTGGTTGCATTGGAATTTTTATTTCACTTGATTGAGTATTCATTTCAGCGTTCTAGGGTAGGTAGAAATGTACAAATAAGCTTATTGGACAAGCATTTTTTGGTTTTTATTTCCAGTATTGTGTACAATCAGTTTTAGCAATATATTCAGTATCCAGTTGAGAACAGTGTGTGGAGTTTAAACTTCAGCAGGCACTAGTGATATGGTAGGAGCAGGGGACACGTACAAGTTTTGGGATTAGCCCAATGGATCAAGCACCAGGTCTACAAGTTCTTTTCTACCTCACAGGGAGGATAGCATCCCCGGTTGGAGCCTATTTTACCACCATAAAATATTCTCTAATAATATCCAAGTCTTGGGAATTTAGAAAAGCTACATCATCAGGAAAAACTTGATAGTTTGGAGAGTCGATAATTTAGAGGACTGGGACATATTTGGCAGCATATGGAAAAATATAGCAGGGGCACAAAAAAGTAAAACTCGATATACCATCGATTACAAAATAACCTAGATCAATGGCTGGAGCCCATATCGAGTGGGAAAATTGCACGAGACTTAACCATATGAAGGCAGGCCGGGGAAACAATTATGGTTTTTAATATGGACACGCGTCGCCTCTAGAGATACGTCAAGACAAAAGGCGGGTTGCCCGAAACTACTTTCGCCAAAACTCTGACATCACATGTTCCTATACGTCAAATCAGACACTCGTGGGTTACTGGTGGCGGCTGGTCAAAATCACCCTATCTCACTTGTTCAGTACTTAAAAACCGTATAACGTCAGGTGAACGCTGTCATATAATGAACTTGAAATCTAATCATTTGAAATGGATTGGCCAAGCATGGTAAATCGACGTACCTGTCAGTGAATCTATCAGGGATTCATGATTGGAAATCTATAATAATGCAAGTATGAAGATATCATTTTATCCATTAGCAAAGTAATCTCTAATTCACTCAACTCTCTTATTTCTGTAAGAAAATTTCCGTGTCTATGAAATTGTGATACATCGACCAAGCTACATCCGCTGAAACCAGTCATTCAGGAAACGTGGTGAGTTTACCTACGAGTAGGAAAGAGAGAGCAATTGCTCGTATATTGGTGAAAAAGTTCCACACTGAACCCGCTATAGATTCTGGATTGGAAGTCAGGCTAAATCCCATTATGAGGGATCTGGTCATCAATGGGTGAGATGTGAAGAAGAAACGAACGAAATGACAGAAGAAAGAGATCATAGTCGAAATGGCTGAAAGCGTTGGAGAGAATCAACCAGCTTGGTTCGATACTCTAAAAGATGAAATCACTAAGCTAAAATAAACTCTCAAATGAAGACAAGCACCTCCCAACAAGTTTTGGATAGTTGGCACATAGATATGATGAACCTGTTCCTAACGGTCCCTCTAAAGTAGGGTAATGGATGTTATAAATCATTTATGAATTGTAATTGATCTCTGATCTTAGCA
>ML812430.1:59347-79746 GCA_009831015.1 Picea engelmannii
AGAGTTTGTAAGGGTGACCACTTTCTAAGGGATTTCCATGGTATTCCCAAGGTCTTAGAAGTCTGGTCCTCTACGTCATCGGCCCCTGCTAGACATGCTGGTGACACCCCATCAACTAGTGATCTTAAGGTTGGTAAGACTAAGACAACTATCAAATTTTCTTGCATGTTATGCAAAGGTGATCATTACTCTCACCTTTGTCCTCGCATGGACAAGGCTTCTTATCTTTTGGAAAAACTTCAACTTCCAAAAGGTTATTGTAAGATTTCCCTCAAACCATTGTTAGTTGTATAATGGTCAATCCGGTTCCATCCTCGGTCAGTCCGGTTGATCTGGTGGTCAATATAGTTTCATCCTTGGTTGAACCACTCACCAACATAGCTGATCCAGTTCCGTTATCGATCATCCCCACTTTTCATCTGAAAAGTGAATCCCAAGTGATTGATCCAGTTTTTTCATTGGTCAGTCCCACCCTTCATCCGAAGAGTGTCAAAGTGGTCGATATGGTTCCACCATCGATCGATCCCACTCCTCCCTTGAGGAGTGCCAAAGTGGTTGATTCGGTTACATCATCGGCCAATCCCACACCTCCTCTGAAGAGTGCCAAAGTGGTCGATCCGATTCCACCATCGATCGATCCTACTCTCCCTCTAGAGAGTAAACCCAATACTGCCCACATTTTTCTCGTTGATACAAGATCTACCGTGCCGGGGGGCATTCCTCCTTCTCCTATGAAAACCCCTCCAAGTAATGAGGCCATCCTTTTTTATTGGGGTGTGCTAAATGGACCTCGTCTTCCCTCTCACATTCCTTTCAAGATCATAGTATAGGTTTTTGGTTGGGTCATTCCTTAGACACTGATAGACGAAGGTTTTTCTGTTAGTATTTTTTCCTCTATTGCTTGGAAAGATTTGGGTTATCCTCGGCTTGTGCTAGTCACCTAGACTTTGTTCGCTTTTAACAGAAGAACCATTCACCCTTTAGGGATCCTTCCTCATTTTCCCGTAACTTTGGGAGGGAAAATTGTTTTTATTGATGTTATGGTAGTCCAGGACCCCTTGAATTTTGATTTACTCGTTGTGTGTGATTATTTCTATACCATGAAAGCTATTGTGTCCACTCTTTTTCATGTGATATATTTCCCGCACGATGGAATAATGGTGACTATTGATCAAATTTCATTCGTTGGCCCTGACTTGACCATCAACCCAATGACCTCCCTTAACGGTTCTTATATGCAGTTGGTATCACCCCTGCCACAGGTCAATTATGTGGCGTTGTCTCCCATGACTTCAACTTCCGATGACTTAGATCCAGTAGTTGACATGGTGATCTCTTTAGTAGGGCTATTGGAGCTTGATCTCCTTACCCCTGATGCGACCCTCGACATGTGTTCCTTCCAAAGAATTCTTTTTCCATATAGTGAATATCTCTTGGAAGCCATGACCAAGTTTTTTCCCTTGACATGGTGTCCTTCCAAACCGTTATCCTCTTGGAAGCCGTGACCAAGAAGAGTCTCCGAGCATAATTTCTCTTCTCTGTGGAAAGCTTGTTAAAAAATGAAATAGAGGTTCTGAGCATAATTTCTCTTCTCTGTGGCAAGATCGTTAAAAAATGAAATAGAGGCCACGAGCATAGTTTTTTATCTCTTTAACAAGCTCGTTAAAAAATGAAACAAAAATCTGGGGATTGAACCTGGAGCCCCGAGCATAGTTCTTTTCTTGTGTCAAGCTCATTAAAAAATGAAACAATCACCTCTCCTGTTAGGTCGAGTCTTTTGCTAGATCTCTTAGATGTCGAGTCGAGTCTTTTGTTAGGTATCATTTTTGAACCTTCATTTCATCCACCTGTACCCTTTTTCTCCATCTAGTACAGAAATTGGTGACAACCTCACAGTCAGTGAATGAATTGAAGCTTGGGGGGCATGTCTCCAAACTTTGATGATCATTTTGGAGTTAAGCCACTAGCTTTCAAGCTGGGGGCATACCAAGCTTAGTCTTTTTTCTTTCTCGTGCTCGTAAAAACATGAGAATGTAACCGAGTATACTTTTATCACTTTTTCAGACTCGTAAAGGTTATATGAAAAATGAACCCCCTGGAGTCTCCTTTAAGCTCTTTTCAAACTCTCTAAACATGAAAATATTTCTGAGTGATCTTCCTTCCTTTCCCACTCGTTAAAAGGTTTGAAAGGGTGTGTTTCGGGTGATAATTTATCTCTTTTTTGGCTTCGCAAGACTAACATTACGAAAAAGGACAACATTGGAGTTGTCTTTAAGTCATTTTTAGACTCTCTAAATATGAAAAACAACTGAGTTTACCTTCTTTGTACTTGTTAAACAATCATACATTAAAGGGACCATATGGGACCAAACCCTTACTTCTTTCAGTTCGTGAAACAAAGGAAGAGGAACTTACCGAAGGTGAGTTATATCAAGCATGTGTTACCCTCCTCAAGCTCATTAAACCAAAAAGAGGTACTCGTCTATCTAGATGGGGGAAAAATTAAAAGAAGCAAGCCAAGCAGTTTTTGAGAACTTTACTAGTAATCCTTATAGTCGCCCTTGAACACGACATTTTATTTTGCACGCATTTCAATCCATTGAACCTCTGCACTGAACCAATCCTTTGAGTTTCCTTACTCCTTTGGGTCACCCGACGTAAGTCACAATATCCATTTCATTATCAAGTTTTGGTCCCTGTCAAGTTTCCATTGTTATGCCTCAGTGTTCAAGGGAAATATCTGCTTCGAGAGTCAGCCATCACAAATATCTTGTTTCAATACTTGTGTTAGTCCATGTTCATTTTATCCAACAATTACATCTCTATGTCTGTTTCATGTCGTTGATGGGGGGTAAGTTAAGGCCCTTCTTCTATGAGTATGTTCCTGTCGACTTCATCACATTATCCAAGAGCTAGAATTACAAACCAGTTATTACTTTGGGACTTGCATGCCTCAATGGCAGGCCTCCTCACGTCCGACAATAGGTTTCAATCATTGACCCCTGATCGGATGATTCCATGGATGTTCGACTTCATCTCATCCATTCACATTCGTTGGAATGTACTAGAGTACCTTGGGAATCATTGACATCAATGGTGATCTCCCTCGCGCTTGTTAACAATTTACCTCATTGACCGGTAATCAAGTGGTTTCTGCCGTGTTCGACATTAGGACATCTATTCACATGGTTAGATTCGTACTACATTGGGATCAGTAAGAATACCCTAGGTTGAGTCATCACTCTTGTATGTACTTTGCCTAGGTTGCGAAGGAGTTTCTTTGAACATTGACACATATACTGTAACATAGATCCACTTTGTATTGGTCGTGGCTATGTCTTGTCATCTCGTAGATCCACTGTGTATTCTTCGTGGCTATGATCAGTTCAGGTCATAGGAGTATATATCCACATTGTATCTTCGGTGGCTATACCGTTTTGTCAATATAATTATGGATCTATAGTGTATTCTATGGTGACCATACTTGAAAAGGTATTTATCACTCAAGCATAGGTATGCTTGACTTGGGTTTGAAACATGTCATAATATTTGTTTGATGGTTGTTTGTATATTTTTCCAGTCTCTCTACGTCCATACCCTTTCTCGAAAAATTCTACAAAGTACTTCAGTCATCATTGTCTTCTGACTTCGCACTTTGGGGGGCAATCTGTTACACATCAAAATTACTCACTTCAATAGTGTCACAAGTATCGTCATTACAAGTGTTGTAAGTGTCGCATCTTGTCCGCAAGTGTCGCATCTTGACCACAAGTGTCACAAGTGTCTCAAACATCATACTACCATCTTGCCTATGTCCTGCCTCTAATGACATCATAAGGACACTTAAGACACCTTCAAAGACTAGTTTAAGAAGGAGAAATCATTTGATGAGGAGTACAAAGCATTTTCCATGAAGAAAACCACTTAAAAATTATTTTTGGAAGGAAGAGTTCCCCTACCCACTACCAGGGAGCACCAACGCTTCCTGGTCTTCTTTGGGGGAGCATTGAAATGCTATAAAGACCCTTTTGGGGGAGCACTGCCCTTTCTGAGCGAATTTTTGGTTTGTAGAGATAAATCAGGGAAGAATCCCCTCAATCTCTGAAATTGGTTGGATTCGAATATGAGTTCAAGGCATGATCTTAGGGAAGATCCACAACTGAAGGAGAGGAATCCTCAAATTTTCCCAAAGATCTCTCAAGTAGTTGGGTCTCTCCAAGCTTATATAAGGAGGCCTTCTCATGGTGAAAGGTACATGATAGAGAATAGTGAAGCACCTAACTTATGATCTCATGAGTGGTATTGATATATGGAGATTAAGAATTATATTAAACTTATGATCCCATAAGTGAGATACCATCGAAGCATAATCAATCTACATTACTTGAGCAAACGGGTTGGACAAGGAGAGCTGGAAGAAGTTGTTGCACCTTCATCAAAGGATTGTAAGTACTCTTCATTTGTTCTCATTAATACACATATACGCTTGGCCTGTTTCTTTCAAGTTTGTGTTTGTTCCACATAAATTTGTCTCTAGTAGATAGATCTGCATTTGAGATAATATTAGTAGAATAGTAAGCTCGTTGTATCTTTGTTTTTTCTATAGGACCTATCGAGAAGCTTAGGATTGAAACTCAACTTGGAATTTGTGAGGATAAATGTCATTAACAAGGTACATATTTTTCTTCTTCCTCTTCATATATTAGCTTAATTAGATCTAAAAGAATGTCAGTGACCAATGATAGAACCTTTTCTGTCTTGGTCTTAGGGGTCTAGAGACCAAGAGGGAATCCACTTGTCCACTGGAGGATTCACCTGTAACAGACATGGTGACAAAACCAATGTAGCATCTAGAATCAACTCAACTAGTCAAATTGAAGTGAAAACTGAAGAGAATATTCTCCCTAGAGGAATATTCATCCTAAAATATAAGAGACTGGATAATGAATAATAAACAAGGAAACACATTAGAAAAAAGAAATCCTAGGTGTGTGTGAAGTAACTCCAACACCCTCCCTGAACATCACTATGGTTAAAATAAAGAATGGGTCCCGACAATGAGGCCATATCAGGTACCCAAATACAAAATATACAATGAAATACAATGAGGAAAGAGGGAAAACCTCATGGGAAAAATCCCCCTTCAAGGTACAATGTAGGTAAAAAGAAGAACTGACAGTTTCTAGGAAATTGTATCCTTCACTCCAAGACGACTTTGCAGAGAATGGAACTTATCCTTAGTGAAGGTCTTGGTGAAGATGTTTGTCATCTGTTATGCTAAAGGACATAACTATAGATCGATGATCCCCTCATGTACTAAGTCTCATATGTAGTTCATGTGGATATCAATGTTCTTTGTCCGCTACCTCTGAACTAGATCTCTGTAGAATGTTAGAGTGTTATGGTTTTCACACTAGATGACGATCGATTGATGAAACTGAATGCCCAACTCAATGAGTAAATGTTGTAGCCACATATCATGAACGGTTAATTTAACTACCCCTCGGTACTCTTCCCTGACTGAAGAAAGAGAAATAACAACCTACTTCTTTCTCAACCGATAGATAGGCCTGGAACCCAAATTGAGTGAGTAACCAGATGTGGACTTGCAATTAGTGTTATCTCGAACCCACTTAGAATCAATGAACCCAATGAGATCTAATGTGGATTCCACTACATAATGAATCCCAAAGGTGATGGTGCCATGTATGTATCAAAGTATATTCTTTGAAGCCTTCCAATGTATCTCATGCAACTCCTGCATGAACCTGGAAACTGCTCCAACCACATAGGAGAGGTCTGGTCTTGAGTGTGTGATATATAACAAGCTCCCCACTATTTGTCTCTATAGTGTGCTATCAACCAGTGGAGTGTCCCCACCATCCTCAAGTTTGACTCCTGATAGGAAAGGAGTCGAAGAAGACTTATAGTCTATCATGTGAAATCTCTCAAGGAGATCTCATGCATACTTGGCCTGAGATAGTTTGATGTCTGATGCATCCTGACTGATATCGAGTCCAAGGAAGAAGTGTAGTGGACCCATGTCCATCATCAAAAACTTTTCATGTAGAATCCTCTTGACTGCAACAATCGTTTAAGTTGAGAAATTGATGATATTCAAATCATCAACATACATAACTAAGAGTAGAAGTGAATCAGTCGTCCTGAGCATGTAGATATGTAGGTCTGATTTACAACATACAAAGTTCTGTGATAGCAGGTAGGAGTCCATCTTGGCATACCATGCCCTCCGAGCTTGCTTGAGGCCATAAAGAGATTTCTTCAGTTGACATACTAAAGAAGAATCCTACATAAATCCATGGGGTTGCTCCATATATATCTCCTCAGAGAGATCACCATGAAGAAATGCATTCTTCACATCCATCTGATGGAATTTCCATCCCTTGGTTTCTGCAATGTTAAGTGACAAATTTATGGAATCCATATTCGCTACTGGAGAGAAGGTTTCATCATAGTCAATGTCATGCACCTGCTGAAAGCCTTTGGCAACAGGCCTGGCTTTTTATTTTCTAATATGTCCATCCGCTTCGCTCTTGATCCTGTAGACCCATCTGCATCTGACAAGTTTCCTTCCAGAAGGAAGGGGAACCAGATCCCAAGTCTAGTTCTCGAGGAGGGAGTTGTAATCCTCCTACAAGGAAGATTCCCAAAAGGGATTTCCAGCAACCTCGCCATAAGACTTTGGATCTGAATATTGAACCAAGAAAATATGCCTGGAGGGAAATGGTTCAGTGGAAGTGAGTGCAATAGGAGGCTCCTCGAAATCAGATCGATTCCTCCTAGTATCAATTGGATCACCAACAAGATCCCCTACATCTTGAAGAGTAGTCTTGTCCCACTTGGGCCTCTGCACTGGCTCTGCATCTGCATCTAGATGCTTTTACTGTATTGAATATGTATCTAGATCATATGAATCCTCTGAATCAAAACTCTTGTCTGAATAAGATTCGACATGTGCACACTCATCATCTCAGACAGGTGGAAGAATGAAGGTGTTTTCATGCAACTGCTAAGGTACATGCGAGACACTTTCCTTGAATTGGACACTTCGCTCAATGATGAGTCGGTCCGAGGAAAGATAGATAAGTATGTATCCCTTCACATCGTCGGGCTATCCAACAAAGATACACTCTATGCTCTGTGGATCAAGTTCCTTCCTCTTTTCAGAGGGAGTCTGGGCCCATGCACGTGAACCAAAAATACGAAAGTGGGTCAATTCTGGTTTGAGGCCGCTCCAAGCCTTGTAGGGGGTCTTATCCTTGAAAGATCTATGGGGAGATATTTTTTGTATTTAGGTTGCACAATTAAGTTCTTCGGCCTACAGTCTTGGTGGTAGTGAATTTGCATGTAGCATGCAAGATGCCATCTCTTTTAGAGATTTGTTTTTTCGCTCAACAACTTTGTTTTGCTGCGGAGTATAGGGAATTGTGTGTTGCAACTGAATCCTTGCCTCATAATAAATATTTTGGATCTCATGATTGAAATAATCTCCCCCATTATCATTTCAAAGAACTTTGATTTTCTTTTCGTACTTTGTCTCAACAAGGGATTTCAAATCTTTGAGGTGTTGAAAGACCTCATATTTTAGCCTAAGAAAGTAAATCCATGTGAAACGTGAGAAATCATCAACAAAAATGAGAAAAAAAATATATTTTTTTATTGATGGATGTGGAAAAGGACCCATGAGGTCACTATGGATCATATCTAAAGGAGAGGAAGCTCTCTAAGTCTTTCCTTTGTCGAATTTCTCTTGAGGGTGTTTTCCAAGAACACATCCCTCATAGATTCCTTTGGAGAAATGGATGTCTAGTAGACCATGAACCAATATTTTATTGTTAAGCTGTTTCATATAAATAAAATTCAAATGCTCAAAACTTTTGTGCCATATCTTACTACTTTCATCAGCATGGGTAAGCAGTAAAGCAAAATCTAGTTCAATAAATTCAGAAAATGTATAAAATCTAGATTGATGATTTACCTCATCGGTAGCAACCCTGGAATTGTTTGCATGTAATATATGTCCACTACATTAGGTTTGAATATGAATTTATTTTCTGTGCTATAATTTTTCATCCGATACATGGAGAGCATATTTATGGAAAGTTTGGGAACATGCAACACATTCTCGAATCTTCCATTGGTGAGTTCAATCCTTCCTTTGTCGGTGACCTCGAATGGAGAGTTGTCCCCCATCATAATATGAGGACCTTTGCATGCATCCAATGAATAATATACTACTTTTTTGGAATCCATGTGATGTGATGCTCCTAAATCTACGATCCAAGCATCGAGAGAGGAGTTGATGGAAATCAAGGCATGGCTAGAATTGCCTTTCTTGGGATTCCGATATGCTGGATTCTTCTTCTTGGAACCCTTGAGAATTCAATATCCAAGGTTATTTTTATGAAGTATTTGAGTCATTAGATCTATTTGTTTCTGCATGCATGCAGATTCTAGATGAAATCCTTTATGGAAGTATATGCATTTCTCCCCTTTTCTTCCCTTTCCCCCTTTGGATATGGAGGAATCAGTGAAGGGTTTTGAGTAACCTTCCTTCTTTGGATTTGCATGAGATTTCATTTTGTCTTTATATTTAGATTTATTATATTGATGGCTTCCATCTTTCAAAGTAAGTGCATGCACCTTTGGGCCTTTGATTTTTCCCATGTTGATGAGCTTGGTTTGCTCTTGCGTCAGGGATTCAATAAATTCCTCAAGAGAAGGCATATTCCAGATGGCTCCAGAGGATAATTTGACTGAGTGGAATGTGGATATGAACACGAAGAATTCAGGACCAAGTTTGGAGAGAATGGTGAGAACCATTTATTTCTCCTCCTTAGATTTATCAACACCACAAGATTTGAGTTGGGACAGTAAATCCTTGAATTTTGTAAAGAAATCTTGGAGATTGTCGATTTTTTTGGATTCAATGTGAGAAATTCCACCTCAAGCATGTGTCCCCTCATATTATCCTATTTTCCAAATATCCCTTCTAAGGTGGTCCAATATTCATTGGGGGTTTTATAGGAAGATATGTGAAAAAGGAGATCAGGAGAGATGAGACTGCAAATTGTTCTGAATGCTTCATCCATTTGATTTAGATACTTGGATTTTTTTATGGCTGATTTCGGTTCTATCTATGTATTCAAGGTTAACCTGTACAATCCTCTTGTTCAGAGATGCGTTATTATTCTCTCCTTCCATGCAAAGTAATTGTAAGGTGTAAGAATGAATTATTTTGGGAATTCCATTTTTCCGTTTTATTCAATCTTTGGTACCTACAAAAATAATTTGGTGTATATTTTGCTTAGAAGTCCGTTAGCTTTGATACCATGCAAATGTTTTGAAACTACATAGAATATATCTAGCTAGAAAATACCACACACATTTGTAGAGAGAAATTGAGAAGGAAGAAGCAAGAGAGAAAGAATGGAAGAATTATCATTAATCGTTAAGAATAATGAATGTATAACTCAACCAATGTGCACTAGAGGAGAATCCAATGCACCATAGTGGTGGTCTAGAGTGATATAGACACACACCACTAGTTACAAGAGTAAACTACCACCTAGTCTAGTCTCTCAGGCAGTTACAGGAATGAACTTCCACCTAGTTGAGTTAACTAGTCTACTAGTCTTCAGTTAACTGTCTGAAACAAAGTGAAGTGAGGAGAAGATAAGGGAATCATGGGTAATTCTTTATTTTGGTGATGATAGCAAGTCTAATGCGCATTATCTGGTGATGATCTCAATGTTTTATGGTGAGAAAACCAATGCAACATCTAAACTCAACTCAACTAGTCAAACTGAAGTGAAAACTGAAGAGAATATTATCCCTAGAGGAATATTGTTCCTAAAATATAGGATACTGGATAATGACTAATAAACAAGGAAAAACCTTAGG
Organism: Picea engelmannii; assembly: GCA_009831015.1. Taxonomy (NCBI): domain Eukaryota; kingdom Viridiplantae; phylum Streptophyta; class Pinopsida; order Pinales; family Pinaceae; genus Picea; species Picea engelmannii. The sequence goes on from ML812430.1 coordinate 69,272, forward strand.
AAAAATAAATACTAGGTGTGTGTGAAGTAACTCCAACACCTACCTATGTTCGATGGGGAACTTGAGAAGATTTCATCCAAAGAACATGTTCAATATTTTGATCATTTTTCAGATATTTTTGAAATTGAACATGATGATGCGTGCATGAGAGCCTTTTCTTAGTCACTACAAGGATATGCTAAAGACTGGTTCATACACTTATAGCCTAAATCTATCATCTCATGGGAGGAAATGAAAGAAATTTTTATGAAATCTTGGGCTGAGAGAAAATCATTGGATCAATACCTTTCTGAGTTATGTGCCATGAAGAGATAGATCAATGAAACAGTCTCTATGTTCAGTAGAAGGTTTTCTGGTTTGTATTATAAGATTCCTAAAGGAATTCGACCCCCATAAGCTACTACTATGTTGTGTTATGCAACATCCTTTCATCTGGATCTGTCTTTTCTTCTCATGGAAAGGAAGTTTATGTCCTTGCAGTAGATGTTTCTTGATGCACATGAAGTGGAAGATAACCTTCAAGCTTGTGGAAAGATTCCATATCATATTGAGGGAAAAAAGTTGGATATAGAAGAACATGAGAGTCACCATGAACAAAAAGAAATGGATCTAAATTTTGAGCAGAGGGTTAATAAGATCATGCATTTTTTTGAAGTTTCTAATGTTAATATATTTGTAGAGAATAATGAACAGTTTTTTGATCCATAAGTTGTTGTTACAAAACATTTTGTTGCTGATTTGAATTTTAAGTCTTTTCATCATGAGAAAAATGTTGATTTTGCCATGAATTTTTTCGAAATTTTCAATGAAGAATGTCATGAAAGTGAATTTGCAAATCAACCTGTTGAAGAGAAAGTTGATGTCCCAAGTTTTTTCATGTTAGATGACATTGCATAAGTTCATGATTTTCCCAAGTATGATGAGTATGATGAAGATTATGTTGTCGATTTTGGTGTTGATTTGCTAGAGCAACCATTTGTTTTTTCTCCATCAGGAAATAATTATTTTCAGCAGTCTCCCAGTTATGCTATTGAATATGAAGAAAATATTGAATTAGTTGAAGGCAATTCTCTGCCATTATGTTTTGTTGCTTCATTTGACTTCCTGGAGAGAAAATTTAAAATCATCATTGAAGAAAAGAGGAGTGAGCTAATGCAAGGTCATATAGTCTCATTGGAACAAATTGACAACAAATTGTAGCAATCTTCTCATGTGTTTGATGACCCTGTAGCATTATATATGGAGAGTTTCAACAGTCAAAATTTGCAACTTATGATAAGTTGTAAATATGAAAATAAAATTAATGATCAAATGGTGTCATAATTATCCATCTTTCATCCTGGCAAGGGTTTTATTGCAACAATTTTATGTAGACTTTCAATACTTTCATGATAGCTCTAAATCAGATTTGTATGAGAGAAAAAATGCAGATGAAATGGTGGATTCACAACATATAAATCACCTAGAACTGAGTCATAATCTGTTGGATGACCTCAACATAAATTTTAATTCTTATAAGGATCCATTTGCCTCATGCTTGCAGGTGGTAAACAGTCCCAAATTTTTATATTTTCTTAGCGTTGAATTTGTTTGCAAGTTTTCATTAACGTTTCCATCAAGTAGGCTTCTCACTTTGCCTCTCAAGGACATGCAAAAATATCAAACAACAGACAAAGAACTTGCATGGCTACACTGGGTTTTATATTTCACTTGACTTGGAAATTTCATTTAGTATCTTAGTGTAGGTAACAATCTGAATAAGCTCAACACTTTGAGTATCTATTTCAACATTTTTCCGTATGTGTTTTAAGATGGCAATGGTAGTCTTTATTAGTGTATAGTATAGTTCCAATTTGCAGTTTGTCTTTAGTTACATAATGAGTTGGTTGTAGGTTTGCAGGTTGCAGTTTTTGAGTTGGGACCAACCCAATGGATCAGGCATAGGTATTCATGTTATTTTTTGCCTCATAGCATGGACACCATCCCCATTGGAGCCAATGTTATCAAATACAATTTCTTTCCTGCACTTTATGCATCTTATATGATATGATAAGGAAACTTATGATGTCAAAATAGAAGGTACCTATGATATTTTGGACACCAATGCTAGTGTAGTGCAGGAAGGTGTTTCAAATTCATTTCTCGAATTCTTGGGTACAACTTATTGAGAGGACAAGTAAAAGGATCAAAAATAAGTTAAGGGAAGCATAAGATACTATCATCCAATTCAGGGAGGAACGAAGATAACACATGAAGGATGCATTTAAAAGCATTAATCGGTGTCATGAAGCCATTGATGACAACAAAAGAATGGTAGAAAGGTCTTTACCTTTACAAAGGCAGCTCAAGCATATATACTAGCAAAACTTGTCTTTAAAGAAAGAAAACAGAACTCTGAAACAAAGACTAAAACAAATTGAAATTGATCATGATGCTAAGCGGAAGTTAGACTTTCTTACAAAATTAGATGAGGTATAAGATCATTGAGCTGGCAATATTCAATTTTGTCCTTTTATGAAACTTTCAAGTTATATCTCTTTTCATAATAATTCTTGTTCAAGGTTAGTGTGTTAAGATTATTTTCATCATATATATAACCTAGAAACACCAAAAGTACATATTGTGACAATTAGCATTGAATATAAGAAAAAGCAAAAATTGCACAGTGTGGGCACACTACGCAAGTGTTATAAGTGTCAATTTTTGCAGAGATGGGTTTCATCATGGTGGAGACATATTGGATGAGATAGGAAAGTTTGAGGGTGATATTAAAGCCACTTCGACACGAGAATATATACAGGTTATATCAACATGAAGCTAAGGCTCATTTTGTAACCCTATAACTTCTAGGGTTTTGAGTTTTGATGGACAAATCATTGTTTTAATGAATGATGAATGTTTCTAGATCTCTATATTATGTGATATAAAGTTCATATTTTAGTAAATGGTCATTAGGTTCCATCTCCAGGTCAAACAAGCGAAGAAAATAGAAATAGGGCACTCGTTGTGCAAGTGTTGTAGTTTCCAGTTGTATAGCGAGCTCGTTGTGCAAGTGTATTTTTATCATAACTCTTAAATCGTGTTCCCATTTTCTATGAAAGTTTTATAGGAGATGCATGAAGGTAATATGAGTAATATCACTTAATTTCAAGTCAAAATGCTTCATTGTTTTCGATAAATGAGCCACCATCATCTACATCCATTTTTTAATTTTCTCGAGATCTGTGAACTAGGTTTTTCCCAAATATCTCTAGTAGAAGCATCATGATGATATTAAGTTTTTGACCAAAATTTAGCTCAACCTAGTTTACCTTTTGACACGCTAGGCAAATGTGACAGGGCAGCCAGATCATCATCCAAATTGACCTCATAGCATCTCCACCTATACCATATCTCCTATAACAACTTCATATCATGATGGCATGAAGATAGAGAGTTAGGTGTCCTTTTAGTCAAAGTTGTTATGATGCATTTAATGTAATAAGTTGACTTCTATATTTTAACTAGTTAGTTCCTGTTTTCAATGAAATTGAATCCAATCTCTAGGAAAGTGGTTGAATTCGATCTTATTATCTTGAGGAAGAGTTTTTTCAATATATATTTTTAATTTTGATTGACTAAGGGTGGGCAAAAGCATATAATTCATTTTCTATTGAGCATTTTGTATCCTTTTCTGGAATTTAATGGAAAATGCAGTAGTACAGTACTTTCAAATCATAGATTCTCATGCTGGTAATTTGAATTGTGTGTCTCTTTCATATGTATGTATTTCTCATTTTTCCCTTTTTTTCATTTCATCTACAAGTTTCATGAACTTAAATTGAAAAGTGATGGTCTGGAATTCATATAATATTGATGCTCTAGATTAAAACAATTAAAGTATTTCATCTTCTTCTTAACTTAGTCAGAATTCATCGAGGTTGGTGCTATGATTATAGTTATATGTTTTCCCCTTTATTCCTTTACAGAACAAAAATATTTTCATTGAAATATTGTCAGCTACCTAGCCTTTGTTTCATTGATAGTTCCACTAACTAGTCAGTGATAATTCCATTTGCCACAACGTTGACTCCATGCCCAATGGATACCTCATCCTACCTCTACCACCAATATTTTTACAAACCTTATTTCCATTTCAGATCTGGACATTGAGCCTAATTTACAGTGAGAGAGCCCTCTCTGGTCCGGAAAGACCAGATTCAAAGCCTAATGGTGGTTTGAAGGTTACCTTTGTGGTTTTCCTCCCACAACCGGTAAAATTAAGGAGTGCTAACATAATGTATGATTTTTTTCTAAAGTGATTATAAATACTTGTGTTATGAATTAATGAATCTCTTATGGTGGAAAATATTACTAAGTGTTAAATCCATAATAAATTAATGGTTCTCATTACCTAAATTTATGGGTAGGGCATACATTTCCTTTAACATTGCTAAAGTTAAACTAATTTTCAATGTGCTGGACACACTTGGGTGCACTTGTTGGACGTAGATGTTTGATGGACAAGGCACCAAAGCACTCAAAGTTGATGGATGACAGTTGAGTCCACCCTAAAGTACTATTTTGAAGGAAATTATCATAATATATTAATTTTAAAACTTTACAATCGATACTGACAATTCTTGATCTTTTAAAAATGTTTTTTTTTTTTTTATAAATGAAAAATAAACTCAAGTTGATGAGCCGTAAATATATTATTTTTCTATATATAGTACTAGTTACTTGACTTAAATACCCCAAAACTAGTAAAATTTAGCAAAAAATTTAATTAGTAGTATACACTAAAGAAATTTTGAGAAAACACATGTGACTTATCTAAATGGTGTTGACAATCATACTAAAGGAAATAAATATTTCCCATATGGGTAGTGCATGAAGCATCAAAGTTCCACATTTCAAATTGCATGTTTAAACAAATCACATATCTATGATCATCATAAACATATAAACAAAAATAACATCCCACAACACATAAATAGGTCTAAATTTATACATATCAAATGTCTATATAATTATAACTAAACCCAACAAATACTAATCAATTAATCACTAAGATAGGTAAAAATTGAAGTTATAACCTTCTAAGGCCAAACTATAGATTGTTACATTTACAAATATCTAGAACACCACGATGATCTACAATAGACTAATCCCTCCTTGCATGTCTTGTCATGTTTCTTCCCATTTTAACCTATACAACAATAAATATAACTTTCCATAACATTATGCAAGGAAAAAGTCAAATCAAAATGTAGATTGCAATGAAAGAAGAAAAACAAATAAATAAACCTTTTTCATTCCAAGAAAGAAAAAACATTTTTTCTAGGGACATATGACTTAACTTTATACCACAAAGTTCCTTTCTATCCAATGAAGTGTTTATGACATTTTAAGTCTAAGTGAAAAAGTTTGCATGCCATTCCTTTCCTTTCCTTGAGTTTCCATGTCATGTTTTGTCTTTCCATGTTGTTCCTTGCCATGCCAAACCATGCCATGACTTTCCATGCCATGCCATTACATGCCTTCCCTTGTAATGTCATGCCTTACCTTGCCATGCCATGCCATTCCTTTCCTTTCCATTCCATACCATGTCATGCCATGCCTTGCATTTCTTTGCCATGCCATTCCATGCAATTCCTTACCTTGCCATTGCATTCCATGCCTTGTCTTACCATTGCATGCCTTTCCTTACTATTGCATGCCTTTCCTTGCCATGCCATGCCTTGTATTTCCATTCCCTACCATACCTTTACTTGACATGTCATGCCATGCCTTTCCAAGTGTTTTGGTGGGAAATCCCCCTAAGGACTAGCATTTAGGGTTATATTATGCATGCAGATAAGACCGAAAGAATCCTACTTTATACGTTCATCCTAGACCTAATCCCCATTTCTTTTAAGAAAATACATGGTTAAATGAACATACCTTGTTCTGGACGTTCGATGTTGATCCTTCTTCACATTTGATCACTTGTTGGCAGCTATCCTCTCAAGACTGACCTGCATACAAAACAAGCAACAAACTCTACATGCATTTGTTCTACAGATTAATGGGTTAGAGATTCAAACATATGTTTGCTAAACTATGAAGAACTCATATAGTGGGATGGGAAAAGAATTTCTTTATTATTAACTTCAATGAATCAACTTACAATGTTGAGACCGACCACTGCTCCGTGAACCTGATCCTGGGCTCCTCTTCAAATGTCCTCCAACTTCTTTGCTTTGTATCTCTCTTTGCACAAGGATGGCTAAAGGGTTGGGACAATGGGAATGTTCAATTGGGTAGAGTTTCTTTACTCTTATTCTCCTCCTCCAAATGGGACCCCTAACCCTTCTTTTATAGGCTAGAAGAAGATAGGTATTTGGACGAACCCTCGGCCATGCATGACTGGCAGGTTCAGTTAACTCACCCAAAGTTGTGTGTTCCATCGGCAACTTTCATTTTTTCATGATTTTGTAGGTACACACGGGTCGTTTTGGGTCAGCGAGCGTGTACACATGTGCATTAATGGAGTAGGGTGCATGGGCCCTTATAAAAGAGGTTTTTTAAAGAGTTGTTTAGCAGTTCTTTGGCAAAGAAAGGATATGAGATGCCTTGATGCCAGGTAAGCATGTATGGTGAAAATTAGGGTTATAATAGATGCCCCCTAATGTGTGAGGTCGGAAGAGCATCTGATGGTCGAAATACATTACCAATCTTTACTGATGTGCCAAACAAGTGAGCCCAGGGACTAGGAACCGGGAGGCACCATATGCAAAATAACAAATGTCTCACCGAGGTGGGCATACCCATGCTCGGGATAAAATGGAATCATGGCTACCAATCAAATACACTGTAGATCCATGTCAAATAACTATATAAAGTGTAGCCGCGAACAATACACAGCGAAGCTACATCTCGAAATCAAAAAGATATGCATATAGAGTATCCATCTTCTAGAAGCTGATACATCTTGATGGCTGGAGATGATATCTTCAGAGCTCGAGAAAAAATCTTCAAAACTCAAGGTAGGAGTGTAATATGAGTGTACGACTTCACTACCCAGAGGTCTTCGACGGCTCATCGGTCATGGACTAGATAATATTGATGATCAGACTAAAGGCTTCATGGATTTCGAACAAGGACTTGATTGGACATTCAGGATGGTCGGGTATGAGGGCAAGAGACAAATTGCAAAGGGGCCGAATCAGGCTTGGTAGAAACTTCCCTTGGACAAAAACACGACAAATGATGAGACTTAGGCAGCATGGCATGAATAATAAGTTTACGAAGAAGGAGGCAACACAAACTCTCCATATGTTTGGAAGAATAACCAAATGGAGGAGGACACAGCTCTATGTAGTGAGAAAAGATTCCTAAGGTCATATTAAATCCCAGGGTTTGATGAAAAAATGGACATATGCTCTTTATCCAAGGGCGACTCATTATGCTGCCAATAAAGAAAATACTTTTCCCTTCCTCTTTTTGGGGTATATTTGATTTTTTTTTGTCTTTTTCAATAATTTTGGAAAAAGAATAAAAGAATGTTACGTTACAAAGGAGAATCGAGTGTCACAAACATACTAGTTCCAAGCGCACGGAACACATGGATGTTCAGGGCAAAGAGACATATGCAAGAAAAGGACACTCGGGAAAAATCCTCTAGGGGCCAAAGGTGTCAAGACGCAGAGGTAAAATGCTACATGGCTTGCGTATAAGGCATGCTTCAAATGGTTCAGTTGAGAGAAACATGGAGCCAACATTAGGCCAAAGACACGGGTATGCAAATGCGATTAATAAGACACACAATGGTAACGTCCTTCGATGTAAGTTTAACGAGCCCAGAGAAGGTAAGCTTGGTGGTTTTTCATATTTAGAGAGTCTGAAAAAACATAAAAGGAGACTCCATTGGGGTACCTTTTTCGAAGATAGTTTAGTCGGTTCGAAAAAGGGGTAAACTAGCACCGACAAAACGTCTATTCAAAACCATTTTAACGAGTGTGATAAGGACAAGATCACTCGGCCATTTTTTCATTTTTTAAGGAGTCTGAAAAAAGATTAACTATGGACTCTGTTAGGAATGTTCTTTTAGACCAGTTTAACGAGTGTGAAAGAATAAGGTCACTCAGCGATCTTTTCAATTTTAGGGAGTCTGAAAAGAGCTTAACTATGGACTCTGAGGGGGTTCCTTTTTTGTAAGTTTAGTCCCTCAGGCCCGAAAAAGGGGTAAAATTATACCTGAGGGTACTCTTCTAGAGAACTGAAGTTCCATAGAGTATACCTTTGTTCATACAGTTGACCGTCTGGACCAAAAAAGGGGTAAACTACTGCCGGACATACGTGACCTCAAATTTCAATTTAACGAGCGTGAAATGCCACAAGATCGCTTGACAATATTTTCATGTTTAGAGGGTTTGAAAAGGGCTTAAAAGAAGACCCGTTATATCTTTTGGGAGTCCCAAGGGTGAGTTCAAGAGTGAAAAGGAATCATGCAAATGAGACTCAAACTCGTAATCAAGAAAAACAACAAGAACTCCTGAGCCTACAATGATTAGAGACAGCATGGATACCATAATGCAACCAGCATCTACCTAGGGCATCCATGTTCCGGTAATCTCTACCACCAAGTCGCGACACTTCTAAAGTAGCTATGATGGTTCTGTGTCGCAACCTGATGGGATCGATCCTATGGAAAAGGAAAAAGACAACGAGATACAAAAGTCAGGGTAGAAACCTAACCTATATGCTCAAGTTGATCCTCGGAAAAAAAATTCATGGACCGTCGAAAATTACCCAAAACTCCAAAAATATGTCCCGATACCCCATCATATCCCTCCCATGCAAATCCTAAATCACTCTAAATGGTTTTTGGTTTAAAGAAAATGATAAGGGAGGCCAAAAAAGTGACAAAAAGAGGCCAAAAAGTCTATAAATAGAAGTTGGCAGCTCATTAGCACCATTGTTGATTTGGAAATTGACTCTGGAGCCAAAAGACCCCCTTTGTCAAAAGTGGTGATTCCGGGAGCTACAGTGGATGAAACGAACTTATGTCTGGATTAAGTAAGTACAAACTCTCTTATCTTGCATTTTAAGTCTTTATTTTTGCATTGGGTTTCATTTTTTAGGGGGGCATTGACCTTTAAAAGGTTGGCCCTAGGTCCACGTGGGCTATCTCAGGATAGGTCGCATGTACATTCAGGTAGAGTAAACTCTGCACGCGTTGACATGCGAATGTCACTATTACAGCCCAGCCCACGTCGAAACCCTTAAAAAAGGCTTAAAAATCAAGGGTTAACTCTCCTGAACCTTGGTGTTTTGCAATATGTATGTCCATTGGAGGGAAAGAGAGCATGAAGAGATTAGTGAGTTGGTCGGGGAAGACCCCAATGTTGTGGCTACTTTGATGCAATGTGGGTTACTCAAGTTTTTCCTATGTCCTTTTATGCGGGCACAACCTAGGCTACTAAATGCGTTGGTTGACTACTGGCATCTGGATGCAGAGGCATTCATGTTAGAGGGGTAGTCACCGGTGCCCACGATTGAGCACATTTATTTTTTGACTGGTCTCTTCCAGAGAGGGGAACCAGTCAACTTCCAGAATTTTCCTTCGAGGCTGCATAACATAGTGGAATTGATAGGTATATATTATGCGGATGATACAGACCGCTCGAGCTCGCAGGTGCCCATAAGCAATATCACTAACTTATCGCTACAGGCGATAGTGTTTCTTATTGGGTGAATCACTGGTTCTGCAGCTCCAGATCAGGTGTCCCATGCACATATGAACTATGCAGTCCAGTGCTTAAATGCACAATTTTTTTACTGGAGTACCACATTGCTTGAGTGTATGAAGAGGCAGTTGATAGATTGTTGGTTGCAGACACAGAGGAACTTTGGGTTCGATACCATTATGTGATCGTTCTTTTTTGAGAGAGTTCCGAGTTTTAGTCCTCGAGTAGTGGTACGAGCACATCAGGCCTCTCTTTCTTCTATGTGTAGATGGGTAGTATTACTACTGCGACAGGGTGGCAGAAGGACCAATGAGTCCTTCAACGATGACTTCTTCACATGGTTGTCGCGATAGATCCCGGTTATAGAGGATTACTCCTATGCCGAGATTGATTTTTCGAGAGACCCTAAGATACCAGTACCTCCTAGTGAGGAGCGAGGAGAGATGAGTAAGTCTCCACCTTTGTAGTTTTTTTTTGTTAAACATATGTAATTTTTATGTTGTTTTTGTTATATATATCATTTTTTTTTGTTATACCAGAGTATTTGACGGATATGTGTTTGTTGTGTGCAGATGTGGGACCAGTGCGAACAACTAACTATGCGAGGAACAAGCGTCGTCCTCGGCCAGGGGCTGCACTTGCCGCCGCAGGGGGACCAACAGTAGTAGGAGATCTTCTAGCCGGGGAGGCTGAGAGGGTATTGAGATGATTCGAGCAGAACTTTACTGCACTCACTCACACGGTCCCTATGGAAGATATTGA
>ML812430.1:86523-100544 GCA_009831015.1 Picea engelmannii
CCTTTGTGACCGGAAAATCTCGTGATCCTCCACTATGTGAGAAGATCAAAGACACTCTAGGGTGTTCTATTCATTCAAAAACAACACACACTAAAAAAAGTCCCTATAAGATAAGACAGGAAAACACTAAATTAATTGGAAGAACAGTTACAACAATCAACACTAGAGCAACTTACTAGTGCAAATGAAACTCGAACATGGAAACACCCTCTGGGTATACTCTGCAAAGCATGGCCCGATGTATGTCCTAGGTACCATGGTATACCCTCACAGTCACCTGTGTATGTCCCTAAAAAAGATAGGCAACTAGGTTGCCAGCGCGCGAACAGTCACCAGGTGGGTACAGTCGAAAGTCGGGTAGACCACAATGAGCAGGGTATCGAGCCTGAAACCTATCAAGGGTATCGAGAGAAAGTGGTCTGGAAGACAATTGAGGACCTCGAATGGATTCTATACCCACGAAGCTCCATGGCAAATGCAATCAATGGAATCCCAAGACAAGCCCTCTATATGTGTTCTCCACTACGATTGGTCCAGCTTTGGAGGGGTTATCTCTGCTACCTTTCCACACGCGACCTCATGTTTATCCCTTGTGTAAGATGGGGGTCCTGGATAACTTTCACGATACTGGACTTGGACACTCCCTAACTCAAACTCCAATGTTTGATTTTAATGGCCTTGAAGAGTTTCCTCTCCAACCTAATCCAAGGCCCTAATCCTGAACTAGTTGGTTAACCCTACAAACATAAAAGTCTAATGAATTTTAGATTTAGTGTTAATTTTATGGCTTTTCTTATGTCCAGGGGTATGAAAGTGAAACTAGTAATGTTTGAAGGATGAAATTAAAAATGAACAGAAAGCTGGAAACAAAAACCTTCACTTAACACAAATTTTCAACAACTTTTCAATTTTTTTATTTTTTTTTTTAATTTTCTAAGATCTTTTGAATCAACAAACTTAAAGAAGGATTTCACTCGACTATGAGCTACTTATGATCTAAGAAAACTATTAAGAACTTATGAAAGCAAAGACTTTTCCCTAGTTACTAATGCAAAACAACACTTTTCAACCAAACAAAGAAATGAAAGATTTTTTTTTTATTTGAATGCTCACAAAGAAAAAAGGAAAAATATCAACAAGTCAAAAACCAATAAAAACTTCCGACCTAATCGCATATCGCAAAGAATCACTTCAAGAAATCACACACTAGCAACTTAAAAAAGGACTCTCACACTTGTCTAAAAACCCTAAAGAAAATTTTAATGAAAACTTTTAAATGAAAAAAGAAAGCTATGGCTGAGATCAACCCTAAGCTACTGATTTCTAGGATAGAGATTCGAAAAACCTGAGAAGTATAACTCTTGTCAAGGGAAAAGATGACTGCCTCACCCTCAACAAAAACTATCCCTCACAAGCCCACTACTAACAATTCAATAGCAAGCGTGTGCACACGAGCTGTGTAGAGCCAGAGGGCGTGTACATGCATGTTGGCCTTATACAGGCCGTGTGTATCTCTAAAACTCTGAAACAAATAAAAACAGACAGTCCAAACTAGGAAAAGACCACTGATACTGAGAACCAGGATCTCTTGAAGGCTTAAACACTTTCTTTAACAGAAAAAAGAAAAATAATGTAACGAAAAAAATTCATAAAACAAACCAATCTGAGATGAACCCTAAGCTATAGACTGCAAACAACCAAGACTAGAAAGAGTTCCAAAAAACCCCTGAGAATGATTGATTCTATCAGGGAAGAGGATGACTACCTCAAAAATTTTCTTGAATCATACATGCTATTGTTACTTCTTTAGCTAGCGTTTACACATGGGCTGTAAGAAAGTAGGGCATGGGTACACACGTGCAGACCTTATGCAGACCACGTGTACCTCTGTGGGTCTCGAAAAAACACAGTCAAGTAAAGAAACAAATATAGCTGGTATGGAAGACCAGAACCTCTGTTAGCTCAGACTTTGCAGAAACTTCAAAAAACAGGAAAGAAAACCAGTCTTTTAAAAATACCCAAAAATATTCCCATGAACCCTAAAGACTTCCCCAGTATGGTCGCCAATTCTGTTGTGGTGGGAAATCCCCCTACAGACTAGCATTTAGGGTTATATTATGCATACAGATAAGACCGAAAGAATCCTACTTTCCACCTTCGTCCCAGACCTAATCCCCATTTCTTTTAAGCAAATACATGGTTAAATGAACATACCTTGTTCCGAACGTTCGATGTCGATCCTTCTTCACGCTTGATCTCTTGTTGGCAGCTATCCTCTCAAGACTGACTTGCGTACAAAACAAGAAACAAACTCTACATGCAATTGTTCTACAAATTAATGGGTTAGAGATTCAAACATATATTCACTAAACTATGAAGAACTCATATGGTGGGACAGGAAAAACATTTCTTTATTATTAACTTTAATGAATCAACTTACAATGTCGAGACCGGCCACTGCTCCACGAACCTGATCCTGGTCTCCTCTTCAAATGTCCTCCAACTTATTTTCTTTGTATCTCTCTTTGCACAAGGGTGGCTAAAGGTTTGGTACAATGGGAATGTGCAATTGGGTAGATTTTGTTTACTTTTATTCTCCTCCTCCAAATGGAACCCCTAACCCTTCTTTTATAGGCTAGAAGAAGCTAGGTATTTGGACGAACCCTCAACCATGCATGGCTAGAAGGTTCAGTTAACTCACCCAAAGCTATGTGTTCTGTCAGCAAATTTCCTTTTTTCGTTCTTTTGTAGGTACACGCGGGCTGTTTTGGGTCAGCGAGCGTGTACACGCGTGCATTAATGGAGTAGGGCACATGGGCCCTTATAAAAGAGGTTTTTTAAAGAGTTGTTCACCAGTGCTTTGGAAAAGAAGGGATCTGAGATGGCCTGATGCTAGGTAAGCATGTATGGTGCAAATTAGGGTTATAACACCAAGGCATGCCATGGTATGCCTTTCCCTTCCATGACATGCCATCGCATTCCTTGCCTTTCCATGCCATGTCTTGATATGCTATGCCATGAAATGCCTTGTATTTCCATTCCATGCCTTGCCATGTCATGCCTTTCCTTGCCATACCATGTCATGCCTTTACTTTCCATGCCATGACATTCCTTTCCTTTCCATGCCATGCCTTGCCTTGCCATACCATGACAAGCCTTGTATTGTATTGCCTTGCCATGGAATGCCATGCCATGCCTTTCCAAGCCATTCCATGACATGCCTTTCCAAACCATGCCATGCCATGCCTTTCATTTCCATGACATACCATTGCATTCCTTTCCTTTCCATGTCGTGACTTTCCATGCCATGCCTTGTCATGCCTTAAATTTCCACGACATGCCTTGTATTGTTATGCCATGCCATGCCCTGCCTTGCCTTGCCATGTCATGGCATGCCTTGTGTTTCCTTTCCTTGCCAAGCTATGCCATGCATTTCCAAGCCATTCCATGGCATGCCTTGTATTTCCATGCCATGTCTTTCTATGTCATGCCTTGCCTTGCCATGTCATTCCATGCCTTTCCTTGCCATGTCATGCCTTTACTTTCCATGTCATTCCATGCCTTTCCTTGACATTTCATGCCTTCCCATTCCATGCCTTGTCTTTACTTGCCTTTCCATGACATGCCATGTCATGCCTTTCCTTTCCATTCCATGCCTTTCCTTTCCATTCCATGTCTTTCCTTTCCATGAAATTCCTTTCCAATCCATAACATTGCATGCCATGCCATGCCTTAACATGGCATGCCATGGAATTCCTTTCCTTTCCATGCCATGGCGTGCCTTGCCTTTCCATGACATGCCTTTCCATACCATGCCATGGCATGTCTTATCTTGCCTTGCCTTGCCTTGCTATGCCATCCCATGCCTTGCCAAGCCATGGCATGGAATGCCTTGCCTTTCCATGACATGCCTTGCCTTTCCAATCCATGCCATGGAATGCAATTTCCATGCCATGCCACTGGCATGCCTTTCCAAGCCAATAAATGATATTAACTAAGTTCAAACATGTCAACGGGAAGTCCCAAACACCACAAATCAACATGAAAACTATAGTTGTTATAAAACTTGTGATTAAGATGTTTAACTTCAAGATTATGAAAAGTTACAACAAGAAAAATATAATATCCCTTAAAACAAGTAATCATGCAATGAAAGGGGGATGAAAATGCAAGACTAAACTAGGGTTTAGATAAAAATGCTCGCTGAAATGGAAAATGGCACATAACAACCCTAGAATATTTAAGACATCAATCCCTAAAGGGATGAAAATTAAGAAAGAAATGTAATAAAATGTGTCAAGGTTTATTCTAAGGCTGAATGATAACAATTAAACCCCAGACGTCAAGCTAACAAGGCTGTAAATTGAGGGTAATTCCTAATCTAACCAGAAAATTGAGGGTTTCAAGACAAGATTAATTAAAAAAGAATAAAAGATAATATACAATATCACCACTTTGATAAAACATTTATTTAATACATTCAATAAATAACCATCAACGATTTAGAAAGAGCACTTACTAGGTAAATCAATGATCATCCATGAATTCCTAACCATAAAATCATCCACAAAACTTGAAACAAGGATCTAAGGTGTCTTCATAGTTTTGAAACACAATCATAATTAATAGGATTTACATAGAAAGGGATGTCATTAAATAGGTTTATGTTCCATCCTTGTGGTGTAGTCTCATTATACTATTGATCCATAATGCCTTGCCTTTGCATGCATTTCCATGCCATTCCTTGCACTTCCTTGCCTTTTCATGCCATGCATTGCCTTGAATTTCCATGCCATGCCATGCCTTGCCTTTCCATCCCTTGCCTTTGCATTCCTTTCCATGCCACACCTTGCATTTCCTTGCCTTTCCTTTCCATTCCATGCATTTCCCTTCCTTTCCATTGCATGCCATGCCATGCCTTGCCTTGCATTTCCTTGCCATGCCATGCCTTGCCTTGCCTTGTCATTCCATGCCTTGCCTTTCCTTGCCATTGCATGTCATGCCTTGCCTTTCCTTTCCATTGCATTCCATTCCTTGACTTTTCATGCCTTTCCATTCCATGCCATGCCTTGCATTACCTTTCCATTCCATGCGATGCCATGCATTGTATTTCCTTGCCATGCCATGTCATGATTTTCTTTGCCTTTCCTTTCCATTTCATACCTTGCAATGAATTGGCATGCCATGCCCTTCCTTTCCTTTCCACGCCATGCCATGTATTTCCTTTGCATGCCTTGCATTGCCTTGTCATGCCATGTCATGCATTGTGTTTCCTTTTCATGCCATGACATTCCTTTTCTTGTCTTTCCTTGCCATTCCATGCCATGCCATTTCTTGCCATGTCATTCATTTCCTTGCCATGCATTTCCATCTCATACCTTTCCTTTCCATGCCATTCCTTGCCATGTCATGCCATGCCATGCCTTTTCTTTCCATGCCATGACTTTCCTTTCCTTTCCATACCATGCCATGCCTTTCCTTACCATGGTGTTGTAATCTAGGGAAAAGTAGGGGAGTGTTACCAATAATTCAGTACATAAACAAGCATAGAATCACATATACCTGGATATAGACAAATAAATACACAAATTAGTGGAATGCCAAATAACAACACTTTATTATATAGATGATTCAATACATCACAATGGATACATCTTCTCTGATACATGCTTGTCTATTTATACTTACATATTTAGTTACCAGGAATTTGTAACTACTTAACATATTGGGTCAGTTGGTTAACATAAATCTTGACTGAATTATACATTCAACTTCATGAGTCGACCGACTAACTCTTAGTTGATTTTTGGGTCTAGTCAACATAATCAACTAGCCCCTACAACATCTCCCCCCACCTCAATTCCTTTCTCATCTCGAGCAATAGGGGAGTATAAAAGAACTTTCTTTTACATTGATTTTTTACAAAATGTAACATACCTCTCTTGCACACACATGATATGACTTATTCTTTGAGGACACTTGCGTGCAACTGATCCGGTTTAGTATATGGTTTTCTCTTTCACTTATGGATTTTGATGATGATGCTTATGGATTATGATGTTATTTTATTTGATATCTATGTATAGACAAGTGCTATTGACGGGTTTCTCCTGAGTGTGAAGGACACTTGAAAGATTGAGGATGTCGATGGCATCAATGGACCTCCTTGTACTTCATATCGAGTCAAAGAGTGGATTCTATATGGTTTGAGTATTTTTGTTTATTCATATGTGACCTATGATTGGGTATACTATGATGTTTTTCATGGATCGTTGACATGTTTCGTTGATGGATGCAGGCTGATGATTGCTTGCTAATTAGACTCACATCAAGAGTAAAGGGGCCATGAAAAACAACTAGAAATTGAGGGAGAGGTGTGGTATCATCCCTGCAACATCCTACTAGCACTCTTGTCATGGCTCAAATTGTAGGTTAACGATTACCTAGTTAGAGAGATCCACGATGATGTGAGGGAAGACTGAGATAGTCACTCACGAAGATTCTAAGGGGTGTGCAATAAGACAGGGTACTTATTCCTTAGAGGCCTTTAGTCTCTCACAAGGTCATCTGATGGAGTATTGACTCCAAGGGTTGGACAACTACCAAAATCAGTCAAAGGCGAGTGACACCCTTGGAGCACATAGTGCATCTTAAAGGGCACGTCATGATTTGAATAAAGGTGATTCAATGAACCTAGGTGCCTATAAAACAATAAGTGTTTTGACATGGTCGGCCTTAAAACAATTATTAAATGAGAATTTTTATTAATTATAAAACCCCCTTAAAAATTCTAAGCCTCGTTAAACATTAAGCCTAGGTCTAAATAGGGTAAGAAGACTAAAAACTAAATAATCAATTAATAAAAGGGGGATGAAGAAAAATCAAGTTAATAATTTAAAAGAGAAATATTTTATCTAAAGACTTAATTACTGATTATGTGCAAGACATGCTAAATTGGAACTTAGACAAAAAGGGAAATGAATGTGGAAACATAGAAAGTAATCTAGTCTAGTCTAACTAAAGAACTTTCCTAAATAAATAAACTAAGTTTTAGAAAGGTGTCAATCATTAAAAGGAAATAAAGGGAATAAAGGGACAACAAGGTGTGATTTTAGGATCACTTTTAGGATGGGTGAGGGAAATTGACATTTAATTAAATTATATAAGTGAATTTATGGTGCAACTAAGGGATCGGGTGACAAGTGTATGGGGGAGAGTATTTCCTAATTAAATTTTAATAAAACGAATTAAACCTGTAAATGGAAAGTGGTCACTAAGAAGAACTTTATAAAAGTAATGGCTGATAAGAGGATTGGATCATGTTTGGTATGTGTAAATTTATGTTGTCGTAATTTATTTGACTGATTTTTCTTGTGGGAGTTGGGATACCCAGCTCAAAAGGAGAGTGGTAGCTTGACCTTGCGAGGCGAGATAGGAGCTATATTTTTCTCTGGTTTTGTGTGCATGGCCCCTTTGCATCTCGGGGGGCTAAGGGGGAAGAAGAGTACCCCTAGCATTGGATGGGAGGTACCGATGACTTCTTCACAATTAGAAAGTGGGGAGTTGGACAGAGTGCAGTGTGGAAGAAATACTTCGACATCATCACCTTCGGTTACGGTATTTCTCACTGAATTTTGTAATTTCAATAAGTTGAATTGTATATGGTTTTAGAAATTCCGTAATCCATAAGGATTCCTGATGTAGTATGGATGATTTTTTTATTATTATTATTTTATTTCTGTAAATATAGTGATGTATGGAAGGGAAATCAGGTCTTAAATTTAGGGGTACCTTCACTTAGATCTAGAACTTCCTTGGAATTTGTGTTCAAATGCTTTTTCTACTTGGAATTTTTTCCTTACCTTGCCTCCACGAGATCAAATCCATTATAATATGGATTTTACCTTATAGCGACAGGTCGATGCATTTTTCCTTGTTCCTTCACCCAACTACCTTCGTCTTGAAGTTTCCAAGTACTGGGCAAGGTATGCTTGCGTTTATGCACTTATCACCCAACATTTTCCTTGATCCATATGCCTAGCATGGAGAATACACCATGCATTTACATTGGTCAACTCTATGATTTTACCTTCTTATTTATTTTTGGTATACGATGTTTCTCATGGTGGTACACCTCCCCAACCCCATCTTTCTAGTGCTATAAATTATTTTTAATCATTTAGTCTTTGTGATGTTATCATTCTACTAGAATGGATAACCAATAGTACAAATCTGGGTTGGTTGGTGTCAAATTAACCTTTAGATATGTTTTTAGGTGGATGGTAAATTTTTCTTGACAATAGAAAAACTAAAATCAACTGAGCATTTCCTTTTTCATTGTTGATTAGTTCCCTTATCTGAAGCTAAATATATTTGTTATCGCTTCAATTTTTTTTTATAAGAAATGAATTCTCTACTTGCATAAACATGAACTTATAATGTTAAGAGTTTTAATATCTAAGTTGTTTAGAACTCACTCCTGGCATTGTTAACCCCAAAATTTCTTGTCTGTGGCTTCAAACATTTCTCCCAATTTCATATCTTCATATTAGCGGGGTTATCGTGTGCCTCGGCTAGATTATTGTTGCGTTCTTTTTTTTCTTCACTTATGTGGTTGAATGTTGGGTCTTACCTTTACTCACAATGATATTCTGTATTTTTAACCATGCTTTGGCCCAAGAACCTTTCTTTCTTACCCAGTTGAATTTTTGTGGTATTAATCAGTGATTTCGCACCTCCCCATTTTCTCTTCATTCACATCCCTACTCAACGATTTTAGGCACCCCTGTCATTTAAATTTGGCATGCCCATATGTTTGTCTGTTCGCTATGTTGGGGAGGGAAATGACCCTCAGTCATTTAAATTTAGCAAGAAAGTATCCTTGCCCAACGCAAATCCCTCTTTGCTCAGCTATCTTACCTTTTTCCCTCAGGTTTTTTACCTTGGGCATGCAGTGATATACTCTTCTTACCTCAGCGAAATAGTAGCCACTTTCACTGCATTTTTAGGTGTGTTCCTCAGCGATTTTGCAGCCTAAGGTAACCTCCAAAATCTTAGTTACCCTCAATGTTTCTGAAGGAATTTCACCCAACCTCTTTACCTTGTATCTTTGTGTTTCCTCTCTGTAGTGGCTGGGAGAACCCACAAGAAATTCTCCACCTATCTCTGTGTTTTTCCGAATAAAGGGAACTCTTCCCACACACTTTCCAATTGGGTTGCGTTCTTCAGATAACCACCTTCAATACATACCCACTACAATAACATAAAACATTCATTACAAGTTGTTAACATCCTAGTTGAAAAATAACAGATAATACAACAGTGTTGGACATGTGGCTATGGCGATGGTAGCCTATGTTTCTCTATTGTGTGTGCCCACTTGTTCATCTGTTATTGTTGCCATCGCCAGCCAAATTGAGGCATCCAAGAACCCACATTGGGCACAATATACTTTCAAATTTCCTTCGCCGGTGGTAGTTATCATTTGGGTTAGCTTGGACGGTTGTGAGGAATGATTGTTATCCTTTCCATTGGGGTTCAATTCCCATAAATGATGTTTTTAGCTCATAACAAGTATGTTCTAATGGCTTTGAGCCTATTTGTATTGGAAAGTTTCCTTTAGATGTTTACTTGTGCATCTGATGCCTCCCACCTTGGATTTCACCCATACAACCAAATTTTGAATAGATCGTCTTCCCTTTTAGGAAATAAATTAAATTCCTCCCCCTCTCTATATAGCATCTACTTTTTTGGTGACCTTGTTACCCTGGATATTATTAAGATGAAGATAATATCACATTGTTTTTATTTGGCTATATTATCGAAGTATGATTATCTAAATATTTGGATTTATTATTTGTTATATATTACCAATTATGATTGATCAAGCTCTTATTTTTCTTGCACCATGTAAAATAAAGCAGTTCTCTCTTGTGTCATTGGAATTCTGTTGAGGTATGATTGAAGGTGTGATTAGACTTATTGCGCGCGATGAAATTATGATGTAGTGAATGTTTGTTTAGACCTTAGATTTCCTTACACAAAAATAAATAAAGTCGTTTACCTTGCGCCTTCTCTTATGTCATTGTTTGATGGATTTAGTAAATAGATTCTCATACTCCATTGAATTAATGTGGAGTGTGATTAATTAATTTCTTAGATTACTTGCACACCATATAATAATGTTAATTATGTGATAGTATGATTGGGTTCGATTCATTTCCTTTTGCGCCATGGAATAAACCTAATGATTATCTTACGCCTTAAATTATATTGTGGTTAGATTACTTGCACCTTGATGTCTGACTAGTTAAGTAGTTAGACTCCCTTGTGCCATGAAATAAGGTTGAGAATACTCTTGCACCATTAGTATTTTGATGCATGATTATGTTAAAGTTCGTTGCTCTTGCGTCATTTAACTGTTGATGTGTACATGATTAAGTGATTGGGATTTGCGCCAATAATATAATTGATAATTTCTTTTGCACTTTGAATTTAATGTGGTCTATGATGTGTTACGTGAATGATTTCCCTTGCGCCTTGGTTAAAATCAATTGGAAACTGGGCTTGAGTGTTGCTTATGTGTCCTGGAGGTCCTAACCTTACAGGGTAGGTTGGGTGTGTAGTATCTTATGTGATTCTTATGATTATCTTTATGATCCTTAAGTTATCGTTAAGTTATCTCATCTTATCATGGTGTTATTTGATGATTATCCTTATGAGATGAGTTATGCGATTTATGATTCATACTGTTTATGCACCATTATTAATGGTATGAATGCAATGATTTTGGGGCTGTTATTTATTTGCGTTAATGTGTCGATATGGGTATCGTTATTCACGGTGAATATGTGTTAGCTTTGTGTCATGATTGATTGTTAATGCGTTAATATGGTTTTTTTAATATATTGGATGATGTGTCGATGATGTTGCTATTAATTGTGATGTATAAATTTCCTAACACAAGAAAAAAAAAAAAATATTTACCTTTCGTGCTTCGAATTTTATCATATGTGACGGAGGGCTGTTACACAAAATAATAAAGATAGAAAGAGAGAAAGAAGAGGAATTATAGCCAAACATTTATGGTGTTTTATATGATTATGGATCCATATTCGACTGTCCTGCTACGTCGAAGTCTTTGTCGCTAGTCGATTCTATTGCGGCCTTTGGTCTTCTTTCTGTACTGGTTTCGAAGGATTTTTGTAGGATATTGGGAGATGAATGCTGCAAATGTTGGGTGAAGTCATGCCATGCATTGATTGACTGGTGTGCTTCCAGACCTAGTGTCTTTATTTGTCCAAGCAATTTTACTTGTTCTGCTATTTCTGAATTTTGTACTATGGTTGATTCTGGGTCAATATTCTTCTATATCTCTTCAATATTTTCTTTGAGTTGCATGAGGTGAATTACTATGTTGTTGGTTTCCAACTTACTTTGTGCCCTTCCTTCTGTCATTCTTTTTCTTGTTATGAGAGTTATGACTCTACTACTACTTTTATTTTTCTAACTGACTTTTGAGGGCCTCTTTGATCTTCATGTCGTTCATCATATTTCTGTTCTTTTCTATGTTTTCGATCACAACTTTTTGTATTCTACACTTGTTGAATGCAGTGGCAAAGTAGGTTGGACATTTACTTACCATCGAACTTAGCATTATAGCACACTTGGTGATTTCTTCCACATTTTTTTTTAGTCCTTTAAGATGATTTTATTCTGTCACCATGATGGTGGTTGTCTACTCTTGGATTCTTTGATTATCAATCATTTCTAGGAGGTATTGTTGTTGTATATCTTCCTTTTCCTTTTGGAGAAGTTTGATTTGTTGATGGTTTTCAGTATTAGCTTTGATGATACTTTCAACCAAGTCTTTAAAACCTGCCATGGGTCTCTCCATTTATGGAAGCTCCTCTATTCCTAAATTCTTTATGACCTTCTCTCTACATTCTTGTGTAGCATTCTCCTTTGATCCTCCTTTATTTTTGAAACTCGGCTTATTCTTTAATAAAAAAATTCCTCCTCTTTGTTGATTCTTTTGAGATGACTTGATGTAAGTTGAAGATGTGTTGGTCAGATATTGATGTCGAGTTGAGTTTGGTTTCGTCAACTGATACAGATGGGCTTGATGGTTGGGTCATTTTAAAGATGATTTTTGTGGGTTTCCTTTTCTTACTCTTTTCTTATGTTTTTGTTTCCCCCCATCTCTATCTTGATATTTTGTTGTCTATTGTTAAGGTAAGCGATTCTGATAGACATGTTCCCCTATTACTATTCCCTTCTACTATGTCTTCTCTTTCTCATTTTGCAAGGGAGTCTATTGAGCTTGCATCGAATCTTGTACTGTATCCTTAGTTAGAGAGTTTTCTGGGAATGATTCCTCTCTATGTTCCTTTTGTTGTTGTTGTTCTGCCAAGTTATCTTGTTGATTTATTTGTTCTGCTTCTATGGATACATTGGTCATAATATCTACTGGTCCTAAATTAGGAATATTAACATCCTTGATGTTGATTTCCTGGAGTTCGACTTTCTGATGACTGACCGACACCTGCATATATTCAAATGGATGGACTGACTGGATTGGTATTTGATCGAAAAAATCATGATGTTGTGAAATTTCTATTGGATGAGCCGAATGGATTGGTATTCCTTCAACTGACTTGGGATTCTTTGCCCTGTCAATCTTGATCTCCTCATCGACCGATGTAGATGGTTGTTCTAACTCAGTTACCTCTTATGACTCAACAATTATAATTTGTCTCTTCTTATTCTTTGTAGGTTGTTCCTCCACTATGGGTATTGTCTCAACTGGTGGGGATTCTCTTGTCATGTCGATTGTTGGTTCAATCAGTCTTCTTTTTATGTTGTCGGCTTCATCCTGAATTCTAATTCTGACCAGGTCTTTGTGACCTTTTCTGGGGTTTCCACAATGGTTAAAATTTTGTGTATATTATGCCTCATTACTCCCCTTGTTTCAATCTGGAAGAGTGTATTTTTTATTTGTTTGACCTATTTTTTTTAGACTTTAGCTTTATCCATGACTTTCTTCATTCCAGGTCTAACTGATGAGCTTAAAATTGTTCGTTGTGGAGCCTGATTATCTTCCTAATTCATATGAAGGTAAAAGAAACAACATGATACACAATTCATGGCACATTCATTATAAAGATGCAGATATAATGGTAGAAGTTATGTTAGGGTTTTTTTTCCCTAAAAGGAAACCCTCTTTTATGATGGAATTGTATTGTGGCTACGTGTTATGGCTAATATTGTATTCTGGGAGACGATATTGTGAGAGGAAGAAGAGGAAGTTATAGTAGGTGTGTTGTAGGTTATATCCCTTCATTTTGTTGGATAATAAAAAGGAAGGACCTGGAAATTTCTATTGTGGATATAGCTAACACTAGGTGAACCATGCATATATGTGTCTCTATTTTATTGTGTATCATATTTTTTTCATTTCCACATTTGTTTATTTTATTTCTTTGCAATCCCGTTTTTCTAACAAAAATCTTCTTCATCGTAGCAGTCTCCTGTCGGGTCTTCCTCTCTATGTTCTTGATTTTTTCAACAATTTTGATGGTGATAATAGTAATATTTTCTTGAATGACAAGGTCATTAAATTCAATACCTCCAATCGATTGAAAATTCTCCTTGCAGATCTCTTATGTGTCATACGATATTTCTTTGACTTCCACTGCCTTTCTTCGTTTATCTTTTTTTGTTGGTTACTTTCTTTTTCTGAGAGAAGGTCGTGCAGGAGGTTATGCAAGAAAGATTGTCAGTGCTTCTAATTCTTCAACAAATGGTATTTCATCTAACTCTTCTACTCTTTCCTCCTTCTATTCTGCATCAGTAAGGGGGAGTACCAAAGGTAGTCTTGGTTGGTTAACTTCAGGAGGAATTTATATATCTTGGTCTATCTATCTTTCTAATTCAGTGAAGATTTCCCATGCTATCAGTTGATAATGTAACTCCTTCGGTTCTGAGGCCGAATCCAAGCCACACCAAATTTTGGTGCATTC
>ML812431.1:17438-31724 GCA_009831015.1 Picea engelmannii
TGTCAGATTGCCCATGCATTTCTCTGTCATACATGATCTCAGGCCTGCCAGTCCTTTCTGGCTTTCCATTTATGTGGTGATATGAGGTTTCAACCACCTCCCTAGCTTTCATTAACTGCCTTCATCGGTATCAGGATGAGCACATGAGTCAACTCCTACACCTAGAAAATGTTTTGACTGCACTCTAAAAATGTGCCACTAAGATCCTCGTTGGATGTTGACTGGGAAGGTAGTAGGTGCATGTGGAGGAAGGTGAGAGTGAGCGGGCAAGGCGAACGGTGCAAACTAGCATAGAACAACGAATGATCGACGACCATGTGGAACAATGCACTTGGTGGAGCGGTGACTGGGAAAGTGTGGGCACTAGTACACGAGAGCTAAGGTGTAAAGGTGTGGGGGTGATGTGGCTAAGGGAGAGGAGTGTCATTGGTCAAGAGGGGGACACGAAAATTATTGTGGAGGTGACATGGAGCGGGAGTATGAGACACATGTCAGGAGGTAAGAGGGGAGATGTGATAGCAGGAAGGGGACAGGCACACGAGAGATGTGAATGGACTACAGGTGGCAACCGGAGCGAGGGCGGTATGGGAAGGTGGTCAGCGGTTTAGCTCAGAGGGGGGGGTAGTGGTAACTGGTAAAGCGTGGGGGGGGCTGTCCGAGTTGATGAGGAGGTGGCACGATAGTGGGGGGACCGTGCCAGAAAACCACCTGCTCGGACCCCACCTGTTAAATGTAGAAGGTTAAGGGGGGTCCGATATGGACTGTGGGCCATAGATATAAGCACGAAGATCTCAACCACTCAAATCTACACACCCCTTAGCATAGTGCACCAAACCATCTAATCAGAGCCTCAACTTAGGATAAAACACATTTTTGGGTTTTTTTTGCCCCCTCTCTCTTGCATAATTTCATCAAGGTGTCATTTCCTAAGAGAAAAACACCCCTTTACAATAATATGTGCCAATATATCCTATAAAAACTTATTCAATTTGCTCATCATCATAATCAATACACCAATCCCAAAGGAAAATAACAGACTACTGAGGGGCCTCCTCAATGATTTCTTCATTTTTTGCCTCCTTGGACTTCTCATCATTCTAATTATGTTGATCTAGTAGCTGATTGATGCACAAAGTCACAGAGTTAACCCATTGGGGACAATTTTTTTTTTCTGAATGATTTTGCCGATGTTAAGAACAAATATTGTCCATGCCAAAGTTATCCATATTTAGCACAATTTGTGGGACTTCTGGTAGCTTGGGTGGGTTGTCATTTATTTTGAAGAACAGGCGGAAAGGTCTGGGCATTGAAGGTGCTTCACTGATATTCTTTTTAAGATCAACAACTTTTTTCGACAACTTCTTGACCAGCTTAACTACGTTGTCCAAATATTTGGGTTCTCTCTCGGGAGATTTCGTCAATAAAAAGGCTTCTTTTTGGCTGACTTAATTTCTTCAGAGTATGAATGACTATCGTAATAAGAAAAAAAAAATCAATATCTTCGGCTTATTCAAAATTCCGAGCTAAGGAGTCTTTACTAGTTCGTTTAACAAACATGCCTATGGAAGGAATCATATCCAAAGTATAATATTCGATGGCCAATGATTCTAAGGGAGTGCTCTCAACAAAAAAATTATTTAGGAAAATAGTAAAGCGTTGATTAAATTCCTTCACTTTCTCCTTCTTTCAATCTTTATAGCTCCTAATTGTTTGTATAAAGCCGTGGGAGTTTTCACTTCTATGAAATTTCCAATAAAATCCTTTTCAAAGTATTCCCAACCGGTTATGGAATTAGGAGGGAGGCTAAAATACCATGTAGAGGATCCTCCTATGAAGGTGTAAGGGAAAATTCTACAAACCACGTCTTCATGGCAAAAAACAAGGAGGTCGCTAGATAAAAAGAATCTATTTATGTGATCTTTTAGGGAGATGGGTTTGTCTGGGTCAAATTTTGGAAGGAGTTTTTCCGATTTTCGGGGCATTTCATGCAAAGGTTTTCCTAAATTCAGAGCACCTTCGAACAACCATGGTGGAGTCACTACTTTTTGATCTTGGTGTTCACCCATTTTATATTAAAAAATAATTTATGGGTTTTCACCATTGAAGTTATGCTCATACTTGGGAGGAGTAGGAGGAATTTGATTCAAGGGAACGAGCTCTTCTGGTAGAGCAGTTTCAATCAGATATTCAATAGTATCAACAATAATGTTGGCCCAAATCTTGGGTCATCTTACATGGGTAGCTCTTCTCCTAGGGAGTTATGAAGCTATTGGTTGTTGGCCAAGTGATTTCACATATGAGTGGGTGATACAATGAATTTCGATAAACTCCCCGTTCGAGACGTGATACCAAGCTTCGTGTTGAGTTTTGGGACTACCAATAATACTTTCAAATGAAAGATTTGTGTCTATAAAGGTAAAATCCTATTCTAAAGGGATATGAGGAGAACAATTTTGAACAAAGATATTTTTGAAGGATTTACCATGTGTATGTAATGTATTTATGTAAGCCATACAATTTTAGGCCCTCCTTCTAGCACCAATTTTGTTGATGGGGTGGAAATGCCCTGCAATAGTAATGGGTACTCCCCGATACACTATCCCAATCAGATTATGCAATGTTTGGTTTAGTAGACCCATCTAGATTTTGGCCTGACTACCATTATTGGTTGTGAGGGTGAGTGGTTGGATGGTTATGCAAATGAAAGATGTAGAAGAATACTATCCAAATGGATAAAAGAAAAATAATCTACTTTTATCTATCATATCCTATATAGGAGTGAATTATCGTCACTGAATGAGCTGAAATGAAACTAAACTATGCAAAACACCCTAGTCAAATAGTTGTCATGAACGTGCAAATTTAGATAACACATGCATACAAATGTATAACCAGAAAATTCTAAGTCATATTTATGCATACATAAACAACGCATATTCTTAGGACATTAAGTATGAGAAAGAATAACAAAACTACAAGAGTGACATTAATTGCATCATAAAATTCTATAATCAAATCATGTTCTTACAACCAATGTGGATAACAAACATTCTTCCAGAACAAGTTCACAGCAAACAACAATACACATAAGTTTTTTCTCTTTATCAAAATTTGGCCCTGAGGGATTCTCAATATTAGTTAACCAAGTATTTTCTCTGAAAATAGTTTCTTGAGTGTATACAAATCTTGAAGAGCCCCTACAAAATGGGTCTTTTCATTTATTTATACAACTATTACTAACTCCCAAAAATGCCTTCTTGAATTCCTCAAGAATTAGTTACAAACACCTTTCAACTTCCTTTACTAGTTGTTTGACACATGTGAGGAAAAAGACGAAGATGAAAGTGGTTGGAAAAAGATAAAATAGGATATGGTTAACAACATATACAAATTTGTTTTTATGTCTTTTCAATGTGTTCTTGTCTCGGATGTAGTAAATTCACATCTTTAACTGATCGTAAAGTGATATGATCTGGGGATATGCCAACTCCTCAAGAGTAGCTTCATGCATGGTTGTGTTGTCATTGAGATTTTGCATATATTTTGATAGGGTAGTCATGAATTCCTAGATCATGGTTTGAACTTTGGTGGGTTGAATGAGATGATGTTCAATCAAGTCCATCATCACCTTAGAGGTTGATTCAATTACCTATCTCCTGTGACTTGTACTCTTTTGTACCTTCTCTAGCAGTTGTTCCATAGTGAGAGTCTTTCCAAGTTCTTCTAGGTGAGGGAGACGACACTTTATTTTCAAGTCTTGTGCCACCTTATGAAATCATGAAGAGATTTCCTTTGATTTGGTTGTATCTTTGTCTTCTCTCTGCCCAACTTGCTGGTAGCGATCTAGCGAAGTGAGATCAACCTTTATGTCTATGCTTCAGGGGTGCAAAAGCTCGACTAGCACATCCA
The DNA here is from genome assembly GCA_009831015.1 of Picea engelmannii. Taxonomy (NCBI): domain Eukaryota; kingdom Viridiplantae; phylum Streptophyta; class Pinopsida; order Pinales; family Pinaceae; genus Picea; species Picea engelmannii. The sequence continues at coordinate 21,348 of ML812431.1, forward strand.
GATTCTCGACGATCCATATGTCAATATCGCCTATGCCTTCCTGGATAATGATGAACTAGGTATTTTTTTCCTGCACTTGGCTATGTTGTTCTATAATAGTGGCTATTGTTTGTTGAAATAGGTGCAGGTGGGCGTACATATCTGTGATGGCCTCTTCTAGTTCTTCCATGTCCTTCTCTACACTATCCTTGAAGCTTTGCAGGATGCTTTCCTCTATCTTCACCTGCTTCAGTTGTTCCTCTAGCAACCTGATTCTTACATCCTTCTCTAGATTTTGGTGGTATAAGTTCTAGATGTCATCTTTTATTGACATAGTGAAAGCGATGATAGTGGAAGCTATGGAGACAGGGTCCTCACTAATGTTTCTTATCACTGGGATCTATGTGAGGAATGACATTGGATTTCCTCCCATGACTGGCACTTTCCTTATTTTCTCTTGTACAATCTTGCATGTGGCCTTATCATATGTAAATTTCTTCAGATTGGCCACTTTGCTTGGTTTCAATGGGGTACAAAGGTCCAGAGCTAGCCTACTGAATTGGGTATTACTTCTAGCACCTCCTGTTGATATCTCTTGGATATCAATGTCCATCAATGACGAATCATCATTCCTTGCTTCTTCATCTTTCTTACGTTGCTCCTCCTCAAGTTCCTTTTCTACAACTTCACTTGTTTCTTTCTATATCACTTCTATTGTTTTCGTTGCTTATGTTGTATCTCTTACAATCGTTTCCTTTTGCTCGACTTATTTCTCTGCTTCTCTCTCAGGATTTGATTTTGTTTTGGCCTCTGGCTTAGTTGTTTCCATTGTTGAATCAACTTTAGCCTTATCTTTGGCTTCATCAATGTTTTTTTTCTTCTCCGCTAAATCTTCCCTTTTCTTTCTTTCTTTCTGCTCTTCTTTCTTTTGTTGGTATTTCTTCTTTTGTTGATCCACAGTGGGGAGATGTAGTTGCAACAGATGTTTTTGCTACTATCTCTTCTTCTAATTTCTTCTTGTCTTCCTCATGATCTCTTTCTTCATCTGTGACTCTCCTGATGGGTTTTCCTTGTCTCTTGGAAATTACTTTGTGATATTTTCTAGCACCACAATGTACCTCCTCTTCTTCCCATGTGAACGAACTGTATTCCAAGGGGATTTTGTGCTTATCAAAGTGTTCCTTGACCTCCTCTTGGGCTTGCTTGGTTTTTGCAAATGAGTAAGTGTCAATCCAGAATGGCAGTGAGGGCCATATATCTTTCTTATCCTAGTAGAGTACTACCCCGACTCTATTGGTGATTATCTAGTAGGCCACTTCTTGAAGAACTAATTTTTTTGGGACAAATCGGGGAAGCAATTTTGGGGATTTCATGGCTCTATATATTCTGAAGTATGTGCCATGATCCATCAAGTACAAGTCCCTTATTCTTCTTATTACATCCAACACTTTGTCGGTAATACACGGGGTTGGCATGCAGAAAATGAGTTCGTATAATGGGGCTAGGAAGTCCTCACATATCTTGTAATATGTTTTCCTATACTTATGCTCCCAAAGCACCTTGCAGTAGATGTGGATGGTTGGGTTTATCAGTTACCATTCCCAACCCATATTTGGGTATTGATGTGCTACTCACATGACATCTAGAAGATATGAAGACATGTGGAAGTCTAGAAAAGTTTTGGGTTGGGTTTCCTTAATCGTTGTTATGGCCTCTGTTAAGTTTGTTGACAGAATGTCATCCCAGTTGAATGATGACCCTTCATATACATAGTAGTGAATTAGGTGCATATACGACAAAGGAAATTTGGAGGCATTTGTCTCTCTGTACAATCTGCATAGCATGGCCACCATGTATTGATATGGAATCCTTAGTGCGATTGTAGGGTATGCACCAGTTGGTCTGAGATTAAATTGTTTATCTGGTTTGTACCAGATGTGATGGAGGTCTTTGTTCATATGCTTGAATCCACCGAGAAGTTTGTCATCTAAATTACGGGTTCCTTTCTATAGATGATAACATTTTTCTAGATATGCGAGCTGGAATGAGGCTATAGGATCTCCCCTAGCGTTGAAGATTTACCTATTCTCCAATTCTATGTGTTTAAGTATCTAGAAAATGGAATCAACACAGGGAAATACTACAGTGCAGGATGCTACTCTATGTATCCCATATTTCCTGATATTCTTGAACATTTTAAGCTCATCTTGGTCCTCAACATCGATAAGGAAATTTTTTTTCTTGAACATTTGATAAATTTTTCCCCATTTGAGTGAAACTCCCCCCCTCCCTCCAGGAATCCAGTTGTATCATCATAAATTGGCCCCGGGGTCTCAGGTTCATATTCATGTTGGATACCACTCCCGGAGGCCTCCATGGTTGGTGCTTTTCTCGCCACCTTCTTCCGTGTAGGCATATCTGAACCTACAACTTATTGATGAGATTAGAAAAAACAAACCAGGAAATAAAATGAGCATGATTAGATCAAATATTTTAAACAAATAAAAGATAAGCATGAAAGGAAATTATACTCATTTAACCCATGTTAACTACCCGAAGAATCACTCATACAGATTTTAGGTGGGAGTTTGTCATCGAAAGATGATACTATGATGACAGGCAATGTGGAAATTTAAGCTTTGGTGAAGAGGCAATTTGAAAAATCCAGACCCATTGATTAAAGGTTATATTGGCTAATGGATGAAACATTAGAGACTGGAGCAGTTCATAGGAATTGATCATGTGTATACTGGATAGGCTTATGTAAAGTGTGTTAGTTACATCAGACATGTTCGTGCAAAGACCTTTGAACACACCAAAGGAGTTTGTGTAAATTCCTCCAGTTTAAACCATACGTGATTGTGTTAAGTGCACTAGTGGGTGAGTGTATATCCCAGAGAAGTTTATGTTAAATCCTCTAGATTAAGTCCTTCAATGCCACTGGAGGAAATATTGTTAAATTCTCTGGTTGGTACCAAACTCAATCTCACAAATTTATCTGTTTAGAAAGAATCTTCGAAAACTAACTAAGATTTGGCAATGGGTTTTTTCATTCAGGTTTAGTGTTTGAGTGTTAAGGGCCCAGGAGGTTAATTTTTGGGTTGTACACATTGGGAAATCTCAGCTATGAGAACAAAGTTTGAGATTATTCAGGCTTGTAGATTTTCATTCTGGATGGTTAAGGTATTTAATCCCCTACGGCTAAGGTTTTGACTAAACCAACTTTGTGGAAGAAAACATTCTTATGGTATCGATTGCAAACAAAGAGAGAGCCGAGAGTGATAGGTTTGTGACTTGGTGCTAGGTCAACTCAAAGGTATAACAAGAGAATGTAGTTACAACCTATTATGGGGATAAATCCCCCTAATCCGGGTCTAGCGACTAGGCAGAGCCTTGACACCTTAAAAGACAGAAATGCTTCTATTTTACCCAAATCCAACAAGACTTAATGATAATTAAGGGAAGGGAGAGAAGAGTGAAATGTGTACCTTTAGTCCTTCCATCTCTCGTAGATCCCTTCCTGTTGTTGTTCATTCTGAAAATGCAGTCCTCCTCCCAAAGCTCGCTTGAAACAACTTTACAAAACAAACTATAAACATATGCATAACTACCAAGGTCATCTAAAGGGTTAGATATTCATGAAAAGCATCCATAAATATAAGCATAAAAATATAAACATCTGGGACAAGAAGTTTCTCTTTTATTGATAACAAGATTGGAAGTTACAACATGAATCTTGCTGACGCTGCTCCATGAACCTCTCTTGGGTTCCTCTACTTTGACTTCAAGTGCATTATTCCCAATATGCTATCCTCACAACCAACATTCCAATATAGGGAAAAAGGATGGAATTTATAAGGAGGATGAATGGAGGGGAATGTTGAGGATGAAAATCAGAGCGAAATGCAAAAGGTTTGGAATACAAGGGAGAAAATTTGGGAGAGTTCTCTTGCCTCTCTTTTCATATGTACAAATAACCCCCCCTAGGGCCCTTTTATATGGACAAAATATGGTTAATTCATTTTCAGAAGGGCTATAGGAGGTAAGAAGGTTTTGCATCCCGACATATCCCATAAACTCAGCCCGAAAGCACATAATTTTTTATTTTTTGCAATTTTTTAGAGTATACGCAGGCTGTCAGGCATGCATCTAGCATATGTACGCATGTTGCATATGAAAAAGGGCACATACACCATACAAAAAGGTTTTTTTTAAGAAGAACCTCAACAAAATGATTGGCAGATGTGTGAATGAGTAGGCCAATGTCAGAAATGAATAGTAATGGCATTTTGAGCTATAACACAACCCTCAAGATATATATAAATTATGGAATGGGAGAACAAAGATACGTCGGGGCCAAAGGGTGACGTAATTAGGGTTTTGTATGGAGTAAAGGTGAAAGACTCAATGGCATCAAAGATACTAGTAAAGGAAAACCAATGGATCCAGAGCTTAAAGGGTCGATATCTAATGAAATAGAAAATGAAAAATATCCCTAACCCCAGCAAATATTACCAGTGAAAATGACAAGCACAGTTGTAGGGCTTACCTGGAACTTGTTATGACACATGGAGGTAGAGGTTAGGTCGAGGACAAAAGAATTTTGAACCCATGATAGCTTAATAGTTCTCTATATTCTCCCTTAGATGTTTGGAGAATGATAACAAAAAAGGAAAGAGGGAACTTTGATCATCAAGTCTCTCAAGTGCTCAAAACAAACAAATAGTTAAAATGGTAAAGGGGAATTCCCTTTTATAAACAATGTGTGCAATTAATGAGATTGGGAAGGTTTCGATATCTTCATTGGAAGTGATGTCTTGAATGCCTCCGATGTGAACTAGAGGCATTGATGGGAAGGTCTATGGTATGCACCGAAGGACATGGTGATAATGTCTTTGGTGTATACCAGAGGAGAAAATGGGAACTCCTCTGGTTCGACTGGAGGAATTTGTAAGAAATCCTCTAATCAAACTGGAGGAGTTAGCAAGAAGTTGTGCATCGTGTGTCGAAGGCGAAGATGGCAACTACTCCAGTTTGACCAGGGGAGTTTGTAAGAACTCCTCCAGTTTGATTGGATGCTTTTGTAAGAACTCCTCTGGTCAAACCAGAGGAGTTGGCACTAAGTCAACCATTGGTAAAAATAGTGTTTTGGAGGAGTTCGGGGGAATTTATTCGATGAGAATAGGAGAATTGAAGGGAACTTCTCCGATGTATACCGGAGGAGTTTACAAGAACTTTCTCAATGGCCAAAACATATTCTCAAAATCTACCTAAGTATCAAGAACAAATATGTAATCCCAATGATATGGGTTTTATGAGCAGAACAAAATGAATACAAATTATTAAAATATGATTAACACAAAATAACAGAGATACAGTAAAACGGATTTTCTATTCAATAAGGAAATAAGCTAAAACTGTAAAATGCAGCAGAAAACAAGCTTGCTGGAATGGTGGTGGCTTATCTCTGAGAGGAGATGTGACGACTATGCTCATTCGCAAGAAGATGATTGCAATGAGGCTCTCAAGGAATTTTTACAATAAACGGGAATGTCAAAAACCCTAGACATCCAAAAACCTAACCCTAGGAGATGAAGCGCCAAAAGTCATGTGGGCCCCGTTTAGGTAAGTTAGTACATCAACTTCCTGGGGTCGTAACTTTTGCATACGATCTTCGTTTTAGGCACACGATAGCCCGTTGGAAAGGTATCATTGAGGAGATTCATTTAGGGGGCTCAAATAGAGCCTTTGGATATAATTGAGAAGCTCAATCCCAAAAATCCTTCATTTAGGCCCTCAAAATGGCCTCAGAAGTTAAAAACTGCTAAAAATAGTAAATTGCCAAATTTGCCAGAAAATGGTTTTGAGCGAGTTGGAAAAGGTGGGTGGCCACCAATATCCACATGGATCAATACTCCCTCCTTAGGAAGCAATGGTATCCATTTCTTTGAGTTCCCCCATTAGATGAGGAAATTTCCGCTGAATTTGGCCCCAGGTGAGCCACTTTCCTTGGTGCAGGAGCTACCCTGTAGCTTTGACGACTCGATAAAGCTGGATCGTTTGTTGTCCAGTTATCTTGATCTGTGTGTCCACAATCGGATCACTGGATGAATGTTGCATACAGTCAAGGTTGACCTCAAAATCATTGTCATCAACATCCTTGGTGATGGTGTACAACCCATAATGGAGTGGGAGAAGCTTCTGATGGGGCCCTGTAAGGTGTTCTTTCTACAAGTGCAACCAAACTTTGTCTCCCACCTGAAACTTATGTGGCACCCGATGTTGATCATGGAATTTCTTGTACTTGGAATTAGACTTTTGTAGAATATCATGATCCTGTTGGTGGATTTGTTGGATCCGCTCAATGAACCGGGTGGCTTTGTCAACTTTTGGTGGAGCATAGGATGAGTCGGTCGAGGTGGTCACCAGAGGTAGTGCAACATCCATGGGGTCCAATGGTTGGAATCCCAACCCCACCTGAAAGGGGATTTGGCCAGTTGAGCTATGCAGGGCTCGGTTGTAGCTATGTTGGACATAGGGAAGACTCTCATCCCATGTGCGGGGGTGTTTTGAATTATACATGCGCAGGATATGTACGATCATCTGATTGACAACCTCAGTTTGGCCATCTGTCTGCGGGTGGAAGGAAGTGAATTTGGTGAGCTTGGTATCCAGCAGTGACTAGAGGCTCGACCAAAATGTGTTGAGGAACTAATTTTCACGGTCTGAGATAATGGTTTGTGGGATCCCAAAATGTACCCATACTCATTCAAAGAAGAGCTTGGAAGTGGCTTATGTTGTGATGTTCTTCTTGCAAGCGACTAGAATCACCATATTGGAAAAGTGATCAACAACAACGAAAACATAGTCATTTCCCCTCTTGGTGGATGGGAGGCCCGAAATGTAGTCCATTGAGATGGATTCCCATGGCCTATCAAGTGTAGGCAAAGGTGTGTATAGACCCTGTTTCTTAGTGGTTGTTTTGGCAATAGTGCAAGCGATGCATGACCTGATATACTTGTCGACATCCTGTCAAAGTTTCGGCTAGTAGAAATGTTTCTTCAGCATTTCCACTGTCTTTTCGACGCCAAAGTGTCCTACCACCTGACTGTAGTGAGCTTCCCAAATCAGCTTCATCCGCTCGCTTGATGGAATGTAGAGATGGCCCAGAAGACACAACAACCCATATTGAAGATGGAAATTAGCGACCACTGAGTTGGCGCCCAACATTTGGTAGGTGGTGGAGAAGTCAGGGTCTGTCTCGTAGAGGTGGGGCCATCCTATAACGGAAATCGAGCACACAAAAAAAACCAATATAACTTGAATAAGGTTATCTTTCTTTATTCAATCAATGAAGTAAAAGAGAAAATAGCTTTCTTATATAGGTTACAATCAAGTAGACTCAAACCACTTTATGAATGTGGGATAAAGTGAAAATATAACCTAAAATAAAATATTTGACCTAAAAGCAAATAAATTAATCTAAAGTCACTTTGACTTTATTAATGTCTAAGTCTAATTTCTAATTGACCATTATAAACTAATATTTAATTTAACACCCTCCCTTAATGGTCAATCTACTCACTACACCAAGTTTCTTTCGAAATTTTACATGCTTTTTGGGACCTAAAGACTTGGTGAAAATGTCTGCAGTTTGATCCTTTGTAGGAAAATACTGCAGCTCAATAGTTCCATCTTATACAATTTGTCTGATGAAGTGACAGTGTGTATCAACATGTTTGGTACACTCATGGAAGATTGGATTCTTTGCAAGTTTCATTACTCCTTGATTGTCACAGAACAAGGGTGTATGCTCTCTCTGCTACATCTGCATATCTGATAACATCCTCCTGAGCCAAACTGCCTCACATGCACCTTTCAATGCTCCTCAATACTCTGCTTCTGTTGATGAAAGGGTGACTGCATGTTGTTTCTTGTTGGTCCATGTGACTACACCCTTGCCAAGGCTGAAGACATATCCAAAAGTGAATTTTTTGTCATCAACAGAACCTGCCCAATCTGAATCTGTATACTCACACAAAATCGGGTCTTTTCTCCTGCTGTACAAAATACCAAAGTCAAGTGTCCCTTTCACATATCTCAACACTCTCTTCGTTGTTGTCCAGTGCTCTAATTCTGACGCTATCATAAATCTGGAAATGAAGCTCACAGCGAAACTCAGATCAGGTCTAGTGGTTGTAAGATATATCAAGTTTCCCACTAGCTATCTGTATCGTGACTCACTGACTGCCTTTGAGTAAGTCTTGGCTGAAAGTTTCAGCCCTTTCTCCATAGGTGTAGAGGAGATTTTTCAATCCTCTATCCTGAACTTATCCAACAAACTCCTGGCATAACTTGCTTGTGAGACAAAAATGTTTCTCCCTGTTTGCCAAACTTCTACACCCAAACAATAGTGTAGGAGGCCTAGATCTGTCATGTCAAATGCTTTTCTCATGTTGGATTTCATCCATGTAATTGCATCTTCCTCACTACCTTTAATAATGATATCATCCACATAAAAAACCAGAAGAATGATCTCATTACCAACTCTTTTGACATATAAGTTGGAATCTGAAGGACTCCGTTGGAACCCTTGTTGAACCAAACACCTATCAATCTTGTTGTACCATGCCCTTGGTGTCTGTTTCAGACCATATAGAGCCTTCTTTAGTCTGCAAACTAGATGCTCCTTCCCTGCAACCTGAAACCCCTTTGGTTGGTGTTGGCAAATGCTTACCAAGTAGCGTATGCTTGTCATTGATGGCAAGCTCAGGAGGAACAACATTGAAGAAAACGCACGCAGCAAAGGCAAAGCTCAAGATATGGGAGTTCGTAGAGGAGAAGTAAGACAAAGATCCACAGTCGTTGGATCTCATTCAGAAAACCCGTCCGCCGTCAGATCGGACAGGAGCTGTATGAGGTTTACCATCGGGAAAGCCAAGGTGAAATCCCGACATAATCAGGACCGTCTATTTGGAAGGACGCGTGGAAGCAATCGGGTGCCACCGGGAGAAGCTCGATAGGAGGACAGGTCTCAGCCGTCAGATCTGAGCGCAGGGACCCGACCACCGTTGGATCAATGAGAACCTGCAAGGTCTTTAAAGGGAGTGAAGGTTTGGCTACGGTCATGAGAATAATGTTCATATGGACCAGGAGTGTAGTCATCAGAGTTTCGAGGATCGCGAGTTGGATATGTCAAAGTTCCTTGACAACGAAAACCCCGAAATCACGATATGATCTCAACCGTTAAATCAAGGACTAGATCTGGTCCGTTGATTTCCTTCATCGGAGAATCGGGGATCGCGATTTCAATATGCAAAGAACACTTGACAACGAAAACCCCGAAATCGCAATATGCGATTTCACGAGTAAATCACAACCGTTGGATAATAAGTGATCTAGACCGTCGATCCAACACACGTCAACAGACCACGTCACCCAGGGACACGTGGCACAACCAGAGAATGACAGGTGTCAGGCAGATCTAACACTTCATGCTCATGCAATTCATGAATCAGAGTGACACGTGGCAGGATCTAACACGTGTCAAACCACGTGTGACGTCAGCAGAGGCATCGGTGATCGGGACTTTGATATGTCAAAAACACACTGCAACAGAAACTCCGAAATCGCGATATGCGATTTTGCGATGTAATCTGAGCCGTTGAGCTAGAAGTAATCTGGACCGTTGAATCTCTGCATGGAATATTGGGGATCGGGAATCGGCACTTAGCAATGTCAAAATCTCGTGACAACGAGAAACCCGAAATCGCGATGTGCGATTTCGCGATTCAATCATAACTGTTGAATCCAAAATGCATCTGGACAGTTGATTCTCCTCATCGGAGTTTCGAGGATCGGGACTTTGGAATGACAAAGTCACTTGACATCAAAAACCCCGATTTCACGATATGCGATATCGCGACTCAATCGTAGCCGTTGAGCCAAGGTTATACCTGGACCGTTGATCTTAGCCTGTGTCAGAGTTTCGCGAATCGTGATTTGGAAGTGACAAGACCAAGGTCACACAGAGACAGGTCACATGGACCAGGGCTCAGCCAAGAGGGCTGAAGCACATCGCGAATCGGGAAATCGCGACTACCGTGGACATAAACTTTATGTCATCGAAAGTGCCGAAATCACGATATATGAAATCCCAATTTGATCATGAACCGTTGGATCAAGAAATGATCGGAGGGCTACTGAGGCATGACACTGTGAGACTGCCAAAAGCCATCGATGACATCTTCTAGACAAGTCGAAGAAGACCGATGTGTAATCACCAGAGAAGTTGAAGAGTCATGATGATGATCAGATAGAGCACTCAAGAGGTGGAGTATAATGACGCAGAGTCTGCATGCAGAGGCATGGAAAACATTGCATGCAAAAGGTGCATAG
>ML812431.1:70328-83801 GCA_009831015.1 Picea engelmannii
CCATGCTAAGTGCAAGTGATTGTAGGAGGCTTTGTGCATATTGTATATTGAGACTTGCAGAGCTAGGTGCAAGTCATATGTAGTGCTTTGTCCACAGACTGTGTAAGGCTCTATGCCTGTATCTATTCGAGGAAGGAGGATCTGGCGAGGTGAGCGTAGATCTCCTATCCTATGCGGAGTTGGTTTTGTGGCTCTGTGCATGTAAGAATATTGAAAGAAGATAATAAAGAAGACGAAGAGTTGGTGGATGTATCCCCACATTGGGGGTGAACCACGTATATCTTGTGTTATGGTGCTTTGTGCTATGTTGTTCATGTGTTTGTGTATTTATTTTCTTAGTGCTTTATTCTGGATGAATGTTTAATGCTTAGTGATATGAATGAATGCTAGATCTGATCTATTTATATGTGCTAAGTGCTTGAATGTGTTAGATCTGGTTGAATACTATGTTGTTCTGTAATTAGGGTTTTACCGACGATGTGAATAAAGGTTAAAGGTTAATAAATGTTAATTGCTAAGTTCTCTTTTAAGTACCATGATCATTGATCTGTGTCCCAGCTAGGTTGTAGACACTTGAGTCCTGCAACCACCCCTGCCTCTACCTCAGGTGAGACTTCATCTTCTTCGCAGGTGTTTTTGAAAGGGTTGGTATTTAGGGTTTTTTTGGTGCACTGTTGAAGCGTTGAATTGTGGGTCTTCCCCTGTGCCAACAAATGGTTCCATTGCTGGGACCTGAAACTGTGATTGTTGGGAACTGAAGAAAAGAGAAAGCTCTGTGCATAGATATGTTGCCCTAGTGCGAAGTACTCTACTTGACTTGTGAAGCTCTGTGCTAAGAAGAGAAGTCCGATCTAAATAAAAGAGGTAATATCTTAAATCTCTGTGCTCTGATAAAGGTAAGATAAGTGGAAATTTTTGTTTCAAAAGTAAGGATCTAGGTATGTTTGATAGATTTGGTCCTAGTCTGAAAACTAGGGTACAACTAGAAGAAAGAAGATATGATATGAATAGATCTGATAGAAATAGTGAAAGATATGCTTTTCCTATGCATAGAAATAATTGTTGGACTAACAAGTGGATGCAGGATCCTAGAAATAATTTTTTGCAGGTTCATCACTGTGATCCCAGTGTGCAGTACAGGAAAGGTTGGGGATCGTTTAAGAGAAAGAGAGGATTAAATCTTTGTTATAGTTGCAGAAGACCGAGACATATTTCTAAGGAATGCCCTGGTAGAGGTCCTATTTGCCTTTGTTGTAAATATACTGGACACGAAGTTTTGAATTTCCCTAGAATGATTGCTAAAGATGAAAAGATGAATATGAGCCAAGAATATCAAGAGGAAAGTCAAGAGACTCAGAATATGCTAATGAACCAGAAAGAATCGGAGGCTATATTATTGCAGATGAAAGAAACACTGAATGATCACAGCAACATCAATTTATCAGAGATCTTCAAAGAGAAAGCATGCATAGAAACAAGAATAGGAGACTTCGACATAGACTGTGTATTGGATGCAGAAACACAGGTGAACATTATGACAGAAAGTAATTGGGAAATATTAGGAAAGACTACTATGATTCCTTCATTAGGAGGAATAGGATTGTTTAAAGGAAAGTTGATAACACTATGTGGAAGACTTTCCCATGTACCTATGAGTGCTCATGGAACATCGATAGAGGAAGAATTTGAGGTCATTAAGTTTGTTGACAACAACAGTCCTTTTTCACTTTTGTTAGGAAAGACTTGGATTGAGAGAGATTAGATCATAAGGAAACAAGAAGAGGAAGCTATAGAACAAAAGAAGCAAGAACTAATGGATTTCATGGCTAGAAGAATAACACACTTAATAGAAGAACATGAAGACAAGTCGAAGCAACTGAGGGCTAGAGACCTGACTGTCGAAGTTGAAAGAATGCAGGAAGACTTGAAACATCTATCCATGCAGGAGAGTAGAGAACCTACTCTAGAAAGAGAAGAAGTGTTAACCTCGAACCCTGTGAAAGACCCTCAACAATGCGAATTTACTATGCCAAGAGAAGATAAGAACAAGAATGGAAAAAGGAATCTAGAGACGCAGATCACAGGGAAGAAAGAAAGAAATCTCAGTAAGAAGAAAGCCAAACTAGAAAAATTGCAGGAGGTTTCAGAGAGGACTTCGTAGAAGGAAGGTTTGCATAACTTGAACCTCGCCGGAATAGCAGAACAACACAGACTAACACTTTTCCACGACGAATCAATATGAATGTTGGAGGCATCCCGAGTATTAGAATGATTCTCCAGAATGGCTAGAAACATAGTTATTGCCGGAACGCTCACCATTGGACCATTGGGACCACGCCATAATGGATGGAATTGCATTGATTGAGGCATTCCTACCCATTGAAGGATTCTATTACGATGTTATCTATTTAACCCGTTAAATGTCTTACCGGGGACTTTTCCAATTGTGATTATCCGAGCCCACATAGAACTAACAGTTTTCATGCAGTGCTTATTGAGACCTCTCCACCCATTCTGTTACCTTGAGTGATTGTTCACCGACCCCAGATATCTGATCTCGAGCGTGTATGTCGGGTGACCTGAGCACAATAGAGAAATCCATCGAAGATATCCTCATAGACCTCATGGCTTGAGAAGGTCCTATCCGCAGGATTACAAGCCTCATCGACGAGAGGAGTGCAAGCATCCCCATCAACTGCACGTTGATTTGGGCCATCCTGAACTACGACAGCGAAGAGAAGCAAGCATCATGATGACTTGGAAAATGTGAAGCTAATCCCGTTAGTCCTGCTCGACTATATCCCGCCTCTGGCTGGCGTGGTTAGCCTTGACAGTGTCCTGAGGGACTTCAACTATACACTAATCACTGCATACCTCCCGAAGGGGATACGCATAGTAGGACCACAATTGGAGAGGATTCTGATGCTTAAGATCAATGACTTCAACTTAGGAGACCACAAAAACTATGGCATGCTCACACCACACAAGTATTTGACTAAGACAATCGGGAAGAAGTCGAAGATAATCCCCCAACTCTAGACCATGGACATCGCGAGGTCCACGATCCTCAATGTGATGAAGTTACCACACTTCAGTAGACACCAGAAGGTTAACACGTGTGTTAAGCTCCTGCTGTCATGCTTCCATGGTGGTTATATATGGTTGGATAGGTGCATCACTGTCGATCTGACACTAATCCACCAGATCACCAGACTGAGCATGCAAGGACCAAACCCACATGATGTTTACCTAGGGAAGGTTGTAGATCATGCCCTGGCACAGACAATCAAAGACACCTATGGCTATGTGGAGAAACGAAAGCGGGGCTACAAGGTAGCCTCCATCCAGAATGGTGTAGTGCACCTGTCTTGCCAATTGATCACTGGTAAGCTCATCAGGAAGAATAAAACAACGCAGGTCACAGGGTTCATCGTCGACCTCATGGGAAAATGTGTTGAAGCCATGCAAATAAACTAGGTGAGCTACCTCGTCAACCATTTGGAGCAAGACTTCCGTGAAGCTTAGGATCAGGGCTACGAGGTTCATTTTAGTTGGTTGTTGATTCTCATTGCCTTGATTTCTTGGGAGATGATGGAAGGAGCGACCTTCCTTGAAATTGAGCTATTCGAACCACTAGTTGCGAAGTTCACTACGCTATGGTATTCGAGCAACATGGCGAAGCAATTTCAGTCCAATGCAGTGTTCCACACCTATTACTTACAGCTGAAGTGAGCCACTGAATCCTTCCCTCGCATGACGCCGAATACACTACATTGGTTCAGGCCATTTGCAAAGTTCCACACATACAACCATTTTATTTACATCACTGCGTGCATAGACGAACACAAAGAAGAGCTTCAATCCTATTACAAGCTCACTGAGGAAGACATGGAGGAAATCACCAAAGAGTGGCCTACAAAATTCCTAGTACCATTCGAACGGACAGAACTATCCGACCCCGACCTCATCAAAATTTTTGTAGTCACTCATGAAGAATATGATGCACCCAACAAAAACAAGAAGAAAAGAAGGAAGAGGTCCAGGAATTGAACAATGCATCAGAGGATACTTCATCAGATTCACTTGAAGGAGGAGGAGGTGACAAAGTAGACAAAAAAGAGGATGAAGGGGAAGAAGAAAATCATAAGTAGGGAGAAGTAACACAACCTAAAGATCCCCTGACAGAGACAGAAACATCCAAGAAAAGAAAGGGTTCCCTGATGAAACCTTCATCATGGAATAAGTAAAAAACCAATAAACCTCCATTTCAGACTGTGCTCATGGTGGATGACATTGATCTCATCATCGTCGTTGTATCAAATACCTTAGAGGACATTTTGCAGCGAAGTGAATCCAAATAGGAGACAATGTTTGACAGGGTCGAGGAGGAGCTCAAAGGGGTACAACAAGCTCTTTATTCGAGCTGTGCAGTTTCTACTGCACCGTTGTCAGTAGGGGACATAGAAGTAGGAGATGAGCCTACCCAACTACATAGATTGGAAGATGCAATAGAAGCTCACCTTCGTCATGTATAGGAAGAAAAAGAACAGGCCACAGAGGCCCTGAAGAAAGCAAAGGAGGAAGCCTTAGAGCAACACCAAGATATGCAGCAAGAAAAAGATAACCTCGAGGCGAAGTTGCAGAAGATAGAGCATAGATCCAGAAGGAAAAAGAACAGTTGCTCTCAGAGCGATTGGAGTTAAAGAAGTAGTCACTAGATCACTTCACTCTGTGATGGGCCTAGCACATATGGAAGAGGAAACAACTGAGAGCCATGTGGGGAAGCTCACTGAAGCCATCCAACAACTTCAAGAATGAGTGGCAGAACTAGAATTCCAAGCCGTGCCAAGAACTTTGCAGGAAGTGCGAGATCAGAGAGAAGAAACTACCCAGAGCACAATCGAAAGAATCAAGGCATTGGCCTTAGATTGCAAGCAATTAAGCATTCAAAGTGCACAAACCTATGAGTGCATTGTAGAGGACCCTGAACTAAGGACATTGGAGTCATAGCTCTAGGAGGCAAAGCAACAAGCAGTGACGGTACAAGAAAATATAAAGCCACTGTCATCAGTCGAGTAGATGAAAAGGTCCCAGGAACAGTGCACAGTTCAGCAATAGGTCCATGCCATCTAGAGTAAAGTCACGGAGGTGACCCAGAGGATCTAGCCAGTGCAGGATGAATCTTTCACAATTTTTGAGGAGATTGAAGGACAAGGTGCACAACTAGAACAAGTGTTCACCATAGTGGAACAATTCTTGGAAGGACTAGTGATCGATAAATTTATCCAGGAGTTCGCCGAGCAGGAGGCTCTTGCGAAGTAGTAGGTCAAAGCAGCTCGAGCCAAGCTCGAGGCCTTTGAAGTAGAGTTTCCCAGATTAGAGTGACACGGGATGAGTCACAAGTGAGGGTTGGGGACCTGTTGGCCCTTGACCAGGTTTTGTGGAAACACTGGTCATGTTTGACCAATTTTGGGACTTCGACAGGCTAGTCAAAGACGAAGCGCCAGGTGAAGCAGAGATCACAGGATCTCGCCCCCTTTTATGGGATTTTTGGGTTTAGGGTTTATGTAACAGGTATGGGATGTCGTCCCATGGGTTTACCCATGTTGAGGCCCTTTTTGTAATGTATAAATAGAAATCTAGGCAATGTAAGTAGAGAGATATGCGGTGCTATGCTAAGTGCAAGTGATTGTAGGAGGCTTTGTGCATATTGTATGTTGAGACTTGCAGAGCTAGGTGAAAGTCATATGTAGTGCTTTGTGCACAAACTGTGTAAGGCTCTATGCCTGGATCTATTCGGGGAAAGAGGATCTGGTGAGGTGCGCGCAGATCTCCTTTCCTATGCAAAGTTGGTTTTGTGGCTCTATGCATGTAATAATATTGAAAGAATATAATAAAAAAGACGAAGAGTTGGTGGATGTAGCCCCACGCTGGGGGTTAACCATGTATATCCTATGTTATGGTGCTTTGTGCCATGATGTTCATGTGTTTGTGTATTTATTTTCTTAGTGATTTATTCTGGATGAACATTTAATGCTTAGTGATATGAATGAATGCTAGATCTTATCTATTTCTATGTGCTAAGTGCTTGAATGTGTTAGATCTGGTTGAATATTGCGTTGTTCTGTAACTAGGGTTTTACCTGCGATGTGAATAAGGGTTAAAGGTTAATAAATGTTAATTTCTAAGTTCTCTGTTAAGTACTGTGATCAAAGATCTGTGTCCTAGCTAGGTTGTATACACTTGAGTCCTGCAACCACCCTTGCCTCTACCTCGGGTGAGACTTCATCTTCTTCGCAGGTGTTGCCGAAAGTGCCAGTAGTTAGGGTTTTGTTGGTGCGTTTTTGAAGCATTGAACCTTGGGTCTGCCCATGTTCCAATAATGAGATTTCCATGGACCTAGAACAAACTAAGGCTATTGTGCAAATCCCACCACCATATAACAAAAATTCCATACAGTCCTTTTTTTACAAGATCAATTTCGTAAGAAGGTTTGTTCTATATTTTTCCGAAATTGTGAAGCATCTTCAGCGAATGATAAAGAAAGACGTTCAATTTAAATGGACATCTATTGAAAAGGAGGCATTTGAGAACATCAAGGCCACTATAGCAGCTACACCATATTTACAAAGTCTATATTTTACTAAGGACTTCTTGTTGTACACTTTTTCATCTAACCATTCTCTTGCAACAATTCTCACACATAAGGACGAGTAAGGGAATGAGTGACCCATCACATTCATGAGCACTACATTACAATGTGATGAAATGAATTACCCATCGGTGGACAAGCAATATTTTTCTATACACAAATCCATCAAATAGTTCAGACCATATATTTTGAAGAACCATACCAAGGTAATTGTCCCACACCTGGAGGTTAGATATCTCTTTGTATAGAGGGAGCTGGGCGAGAGATGAGGTAATTGGATGAATTCCTTACAAGAGTATGAACTTGAATTTAAACCGAAAAATATCGTCAAAGGTCAAGGTCTTTGTAAGTTGGAAACTTGAATCATATATGTTGGAAAACAAGAAGAATATGAGTGGCAAGAGGAAGCAACCTTCTACACGTAACAAGTTCCCTATGTTCAATCTGTTGAAAATTCATGTTACAATGATCTCAAGTACTATATTCAACATGATACAAATCTGGACCATCTCAATGCTAAAAAAAAGAGATTGTTAAGGATGAAATCAACACAGTATCAGTTGGTACATGGTATCCTATTCAGAAAAAATTACGACATAGTTCTACTATGTTGTCTCGAAAAGCAAGATGCTCACAAAGTCCTTAAAGAAATGCAGGATGTACTAGATGAAGGTCATTTCTCAGGATACACAACTTCCCATAAAATATTAAGAGTTGGATATTACTAATCGACAGTATTCAAGGATGCTCATGCCTATTCTCCCAGCTGTGATACTTTCCAAAAATCAACTCGAAGAGAGAACAAATAAGTTTTTTCGCTTTAGCCCATTGTTGTTGAAGAGACCTTCGAACAATGGGGGTTGGAAATTATTGTTGAGATTAATCCTCACTCATCCAAGAAGTACAAGTATATCCTAACCTCTAATGATTACTTTACATGATGGACTGAAGAAATACCACTAACCAAAGTGAATGATGAAGTGGTAATGACTTTTCTTGAACAACACATCATAACCAGGTTTGGAGTACCTAACTCTCTTGTATTTGATAATCCAACATATTTTTTGTTGATTAAATTTTATGAGTTTAATTTGGAAAAAGGAATTACCTTAAAATATGCAGCCAATTATTACCCTTAGGGCAATGGCTTGGTTGAATCTACAAAAAAAATCTAATCCACATTATAAAACGAATTGTAGTCGACCAATAGAGAAATTGACACAATGCACCAACCAATGCCCTCTGGGCTAATTGTGTCACCCCCAAGGATTTCATAGGGACTTCTACTTGCTTCCTTTTCTATGGGAAAGAAGCTATTCTTCCTTAGAATATTTATCTTTCTTTCCTCCAACTTACACAATGGTCCCGCGAGAGAGACTGTCCCGTCATCCAAAGACACATTGACATCTTGTTTAATCTAGAAGATAACTGCTCCAAATATAGAACCAAACTCGAATCTCACCAATAGACTATTAAATGATGGTTTGAAAAAAAGTCTACTCATGAGAAATGATTTCACATTGGCGACCTAGTTCTCAAATGGGACAAGCTACACGAAGATAAATGAAAACACTCAAAGTTTTAGCAATTTTGTATGGGTCCTTTTATGATCAAAGAAAATATTGGACTAGGAACTTACCATTTACATAATATTGAAGGGGATGTAGAACTCCTCCCTGTTAAAGTCCAAATCCTAAAAGACTACATCGACTATCCCTTAAGGAAACTCCTCCCCTATACATAAATAACAGAGTTTGATTTTTGTCTTGATTTTCTGCTCAAAAGGTCTAACACATTTGGTGTCAAAAGGATGGAAATTTGTAATTTGATTTCTAGACATAACTTCATTCCTAGCTATATATCATTGTTGTGCATGAATTCAAGTCATTTTTGTTACAAGGGAAAAGCTCTCTATGGCCAAGGGTAAAACACACAGACAGGTATGACTGCAGAAATCAACTCAATTCCAACATGTGCTATATAAACTAATGTGCGATATGAGGAAGAAGCCTACCTCGATCCAATCGTTTGATTTCGTTCCACCCTGAGCACTTTGACCCAAATATTTACACCTGCAAGAAGTTCTCAACAAACAAGCCATGCAAGTATATAGTGACAATATATAAAATGAGTTAGCACAATCCGTTAATAAACATTACAAACATGCCCATGGATAATAATCATATATTTGCAAGATGTCGATAGGACAGGAAAGGAGTATTTCTATTAATAATTGATTGACAGAAGTATCAACATTACAGACTTCTGTGTCAGCACAGTTCGAAACTAAGAAACCAAGTCCTTTCCAGCTGGGTCTCCAGCACTTCAATCCTCCACCAAAGGCAAGCTCATAGGAAAGAGGCAATGAGGTCCTCTCAACAATAAGGGATGAGCTTGGGGGCTCAACACTCTGTTCAAACTTGAGGGACAAAGGGATGCAGACTCAATATGAATTAATTTCTCTAGAGTAACTTTTCTCTCAAAGTTGAATTCTTTCTCTGCTTTTTCCATAGCTCAAAATTGTGCTTTTATAGCCTCCAGAATGCAACTGAAGGGCCGAGTTGGAACATTCCTAGTATATGGAAGGCCAAAGATCAGAGATCTTCTACCGTGACATGGAAACCCGACCTCATTTTTTATTTTCTGGCACAAATCTCGATATACACGAGCTGTAGTGGAGCAGCAAGTGTATACGCATCTTGCAAGGTAGTTAGGGAGCGTATATGTGGAAAAATATATATTTTTAGCTCTTGATTCATCAAAAAGGGATGATAAGTATGCATAGGGAAATGGATAAAAGGCCCTCTGTTCAAGATAGTCATGGTGAGGAAAATCTTGCTATAACATATGGACCCTAATGTGTGAGATCAAAGGAGTATCTGCGATGGTCGAAATACATTATAAATAACCCAGAAGTGGAGTGGTAGAGAACCAGCTGGATGAACTCAATTGCTTATTACATTATGTACTGACTTTGCATCATGGCTACCAAGAATACAATGCAGATCCATGTGGAAAATATACCAACAAGTGTTCATGGCCATGAATAGGAAAATATAAATGCAGTTACATGCCAAGAGTTGTCATAGTCACGAACAAGGCCCAGTGAATCCAATCTAAAAAATCAATCTGAAGATATCTATATACCATGGAGTACAATCTGATCTCCTATGATCACTAAATTCAAATAGGTACTGGTGCAATGAAATGGAAGCAACAACTCAGGAAAGCAGCGACCACAAAGTGATGTCTTCAAGTCTTCAATATAATCTGCCAATGGTGCAAGTCTACATCATGTGTTTAAATGAGTTGAGGTCGAACACGATGAGACATCGTTTGATTACTGGTCATTGAGGTATACCATTAACAAACACGAGAAAACTTACCAATGATGAAAGTAGGTATAAAGGCACGGAGTACATCTCTACAAATGTGAATAAAGGAGCTGGTGTCGAACACTTGAGAGATCCATTGATCAGGAGACATTGATGTATTCCCATATGTCAATGGCGAGAGAGCCTTCCACTAATGACTGCAAGCCTCAAGGTACTCATAAAACTCTAGGTCTCATATCTAGAATACATGAGCTAAAGTCGATGGAAAGAGACCTGCTGAAAGGAGAGCATTAAGGCATATCTCATCAGTCAGCACAAGGAACAAAGCATGAGCTTCATGATTTGGTGGAGATCGGACGAAGAACATGTTCACAAACCAACGACCCTGTGCATCTTTCGCGTGTGCCAAATGAAAGCAGTACACAAAAAAGACCCTCTGAATAGGAGCCAATGATGAAAAATGTTGACAAAGGCGAGGAAACAACCAATAAGGATAATGGCATCCAAGACACTGTACAAATCCCAATGTGTGAATAGATGTCTTGCCTTCGAACACAAGGGAAACTACCCAGTCAATGACCCATGATGAAATGTCGATTGCTGGGTTCAAGGTGACCTACCAATGATGAAAGTATGGCTAGGGTGCATCATGAGACCAAAGTATCATGTGATCCTGAGACAAACTAAGGGTATGGCTGACATGCAAAGTCAATATTTCTAAGGAGTGGCCTACACAGGTTGATAGGCTTCCTTTGAACAAGAGCATGAGACATATGGTGGACTCTGGTAGCATAGACTTAATGATGTGACAACTAGATGCAAGAGGCATCCATAATGTTCTCTATAGTGACTGGAAGATTAACCAATCGGTAGAGAAAATTATGTAACGAGATCAGCTTCCTAAGGCCATGCTAAACCCAAAATTATGATGACGCAAGGACTCAATAACTTTGTGCTCTGTTCAAAGGTGACAGGACTACTGCCAATTACAATATTGTACTCCCTTCCCGCCCATATTTTTTTGTTTTTTTCATAACAAATGAATGCTATGATACAGTGGAGGGAATGAGTGTTGCAAGTAAGCAAAACTAGTTCCAGCAGTGGAATGTACCTATGCTCAATGCAAGGAAATGCATGCGGGAGATGGACACTCGGGGTGATGTTCCCTCGAGGGTATAGGGTGTCAAATTGTGAAGGATAAAAACAAGGCTCTGCTTGGTCGAGGATGCAAATTACTTAGACAACAGTTTATAACACAAAACGAGAACCATCTAAAGGCTCAATACTGCAAGAGAGGGCATGAGGTGCAATCACAACTTAACACCAAAAAATTTCCTTTTTTATATCTTTTAGTCTACTTGGTGTGAAAAAGAGGTAAACTTGTGCCAAATAGACGTCTTTTCAAATCCAATTTATGAGTGTAAAAAAAAAACAAGTTCACTCGGCAATCTTTTCGATTTTTGATAGCGAGTCGAAAAAGGGCTTAACTAGGACTCATGATCTTTCAAATCCAATTTTAACGAGTGTGAAAGGGACAAATAACTCAGCGATATTTTCAATTTTTAGTAACGAGTCAGAAAAGATCTTAACTAAGACTCATGATCTTTCAAATCCAATTTTAACGAGTGTGAAAGGGACAAATCACTCGGCGATCTTTTCAATTTTTAATAATGAGTTATAAAAGAGCTTAACTAAGACTCATTTTTGTTCTAATAAACATGTAGAGGGGGAGGCCAAGGCTCCCGTCTCGGCCTTCTGCCGAAAATTAGTATCTTGCGGATAACTGACAGAAGCTTGGGAAAACCCAAAGCTCTCTAAGTCAATGAAGAGAAAGTGCTAACGGAGTACATAGTCTCTGTTATGGTTTGAATAATGTCTCTTAATGGAAAATACATAGGTTGGGGGATGGGATGTCCCATCAGGTCATCCCAATCGAAGGGCACCTCGTCGGGACTTGGAGGGAGAGTATTCAGAGGAAGAATGAATCTCTCTTGTTCAGAAGGGGGAAGACTTGGAATGTTGATGACATGATTGGAAGGTGCATCAATCTCTTGAGGGAGAGTTGATTTGACCAGAGATTGCACTGGTGTAGTCACTTCTTCAATTATATGTTGAAGAGGATGCATAGTAACGGGGGAAAGAGACACTTCAACCTCTATGAAGAGGGTGAGGTCAGAGGGATATCTCGGTAGCGGAACCACCGGGACCGCTAAAGGAAGAGTGGCATGAGGAGAAACCATGGGTGTCTCAGAATTCAAAGGGATTTTGGGGGAGCCCCATGCCTCTGGTATCCCGGTAGTTACTGGGCACAAACAAGTAAGATGGCTTCCTTCACAAGTCCTGCAAAGGAATTTAGGCTTACGTCTGAGAAATTTAGGCTTCTCGATGGGACTGGACGAGGAAAGAGAGTCTTCTCCTATATGATGAATAGGAGCTAGAGATGTGACACTGCTATGGTCTGGGGTGAAGAGGATGGTGTCTCCAACATAATTGGCAGAGGTTGGAAGCGAGTTGTCGACATAATTTGTAGAAAATTTTGACCAATCACCGACATGACTAGTAGAGGTAGGCGATGGTGCACTGGTGTGGCTGACAGTGGATGGGATAGCGATAGATTGCGGCTTTTGATTCCAAGGTCCTAGAAAATATTGGTTCTGAAACATTGCAGGCTAGAAAGCATCCTGGTGTACTCCTAGTCTTTGCTCAAAGATGTGGTGTTTTATGCCAAAGTGGTCCGAAGAGGTATAGACGGGCATCATTACTAAGGTCTGCAAAGAGACCGAGGTAGTTTAAGAATTATTCGAGTGAGGATATATGTTTCCCCCTTGTGAAGGGGTCCCATAAGGAGGGTAGCCCAAATCGTAAAATTGATTCTCCCCATACGAAATACCTGGGGGTACTTGAGGACCTGTCATAGAAAAAGTGTTTAAAGGGACTGACATGGAAGATGAAATATACATGGGTGGGGTGTAATAAGTGGAAAAGCACCCATCTAAGCATTGGCTCCTGAAAAAGAATAGCTAGGATTGGATATATAAGGGGGAAAGTTCCAACCTCCCATGGGAATACGACTCATATCAAATGAAGAGGTGGGTATGGGGGCGATGGTGCCCCCGGGTCCAATGCTAGGATTCATATATGTCGACCAGGGAGAGGGTTGCATGTGGGAAGGCATACCAATAGAAAAATGACTAGAGACCCAAGGTGAGGACTGAGCGTTATAATCTTGCATACCATTGTAAAAAACAATAGGGTTTTCCCCCATGAGATGAGTAGGCATCATGGAGTGGGTAGCAATGGATGGAGGAGTAAAAGGGACTCCACTATCCATGATAATAAAACCAACAACAGACTCCTAGGGCCAACTAGTAGTCAAAGAGCATACCAAAAAGTCAAAAGGTCAATATTCATGCAAACGGGCTAAGGTGGCTAAGTGGCCTCCCTTGCTAAAGAAGGTATGTCTTGTCCAAGAGGGAACTGAGACTC
>ML812431.1:91259-105858 GCA_009831015.1 Picea engelmannii
AGGGGGGGGGGGTTTCCCTCTTTCCTCATTTATTTCAGTGTATCTTTTGTATTTGGGTACCTAACATGGCCTCATTGCCGGGACCCATTCTTTATTTTCACCATAGTGATGTTTAGGGGGGGTGTTGGAGATACTTCACACACACCTAGGATTTATTTTTCCTAAGGTTTTCCCTATGTTTATTAGTCATTATTTAGTCTCCTATAGTTTAGGGAGAATATTCCTCTAAGATAATATTCTCTTCAATTCACACTTCAGTTTGATCAGTTGAGTGGAGTCTAGATGCCACATTGGGATTATCACCATGAAATATTGGGATCATCACCAACTAATGCGCATTTTTCTTGGGATCATCACCAGCCTAGCACATTACTCATGATTCCCTGATCTCCTCCTCAATTCACTATGTTTCAGTCAGTTAACCGAAGACTAAGAGACTAGTTAACTCAGACTAGGTGGTAGTTGACTCCCTTAACTGCCTGAGAGACTAGACTAGGTGGCAGTTTACTCCCGCAACTACTGGTGTGTGACCAAATCACTCTAGAACACCACTATGGTGCATCGGCTTATCCCCCAGTGCACATTATTTGATTTATACAGAGTATATCATGTGTAAATTATCATTCATTCATTTGGTTAATGCAGATTTTTCCATTCTTTCTCTCTTGCTTCTCTTTTCTCATATTTTCTCTACAAATTGTGTATGTCATTTGCTAGCTAGATCTATTCTATGTAGGTTTAAAACATTTACACCAGTTTCATTTCAAGAGGTTATGTTTTGGTAATTAGTCTATTCTTGGCATGATTGTAACTTCTTATCTGTATCACACAAACTTTGTCTTCTCAAAATATGCAATTCGAAAAGCTGAGGGACCTGATATTTTTCTCATGAATCATGCATCATATGTGATCCCATCCTCAAAAGTTTTTGTTTAGATACCACTCTGCATAGATTCATGGCTTCGCCCAATGTGCCTCCATTTGTTGTGCTAGGCATCAACAACCTCCTTTTTCTTGAATATTTACTTGTAAATCCTCTTTCCAAGAAAATGGAGCCCCCTGCTCTCTTCTATAAAACATTCTTGGCTTGAAAATTTTCCTTAATATTGATCATTGATTAAGTCTCTTTAAGTAGTCCACTCTAATTTTCTTAGTTTGGTTGGGATTGCATATTATTTCTTGACACTTGGGTAGATTTTGAGAATATTTTTGTTCATTGGGAAAGTTCTTGTAAAATCCTCTGGTATACACCAGAAAAGTTCCCTTCAAGATATCTGGTGCTCATCGGAGAAATTCCCCTGAAATCCTCTGAAACAATTTTTTACCACCTCCTGACTTAGTGCCAACTCATCTGGTTCAACGGGAGGAGTTCTTACAAACTCCTCTGGTCAAACCGAAGGAGTTACCATCTTCCCCTTCGACACATGCCACAAAACTTATTTCTAACTCCTTTGGTTCGACCGGAGCAGTTATTACAAACTCCTCTGGTTGAAACAAAGGAGTTCTTACAAATTCCTCCGGTTGAATAAGAGGAGTTCCCAATTTCTCCTCTGGTATACACTGGAGACTTTCTCACCATGTCCTCCGGTGCATACCGGAGACCTTCTCATCAATGCCTATGGTTCACAATGAAGGAATTCAAGACATCGCTTCCGTTTAAGATATTGAAACCTCACTAATTTGATTAATTGTAAGTTTTTTTTATAAAAGGGTTCTCCCCTTTACCATTTTAACTGTTTGTTTCTTTCGATAACCCGAGAGACCTGACGATTGGAGTTCCCTCTTTCCTTTCCCAGTCTCATTCACCAATCATCTAAGGGTGAATATGGAGCACTATCAATCTATCACGAGTTCAAAATTCCTCTATCCTCGACCTACCCTCTACCTCCATGCATCATTACAAGTTCCAGGTAAGCCCTAAAACCATCCTTGTCATTTTCGCTAGTAATATTTGCTAGGGTTAGGGCTATTTTTCATTTTCTATTTCTTTAGATACCGACCCTTTAAAATATGTCCCCGCTGGGTTTCCTTAATTGGTATATTTGATGATGGTGACTCTTTCACCTTTTCTCCATATGAAACCTTGATTACTTCACCCTTTGGCCCTGACCGTATCTTTGTTCTCCCATTCCATAATTTGTATCCATCCCGGGGGTTGTAACTACACTCTCCTGTCCGAACTTTGAGTTGACCTAGCACCAAGTCACAGACCTATCACTCTCAGCTCTCTCTCTTTTCAAAATCGATACCCTAAGCGAGTTTTCTTCCACACAGTTGGTTTAGCCACAACCTTAGCCATAGGGGATAAAAAACCTTAACCATCTAGAACGAAAATCTACAAGCCCAAACAATCTCAAACTCTTTTTTCATAGCTAAGATTTCCCAATGTGTGAAACCCAAAGCTTAACTTCCTAGGCCCTCGATGCTCAAACCCTAAACCTGAACGAAAAATTCCATTGCCAAATCTCAATTAGTTTTCAAATATTCTTTGTAAACATAGAAATTTGTGAGATTGACTCCAGTACTAGCCAAAGAAGTTTGCAATATTTCCTCTAGTGGCACTGGAGGACTTAATGATATTATTATTGGTCCAACCCTAAGACTTGGTATGAAATCCTCTAGTATTCACCGAAGGAGTTAACAAAATTACCTCTGGTTTAACCTGAGGACTTTATATAAACTCCTCCAATATATACACTCACCCACCAACGCACATAACAAAATCACCTCCGTTTTAAATTGAAGGACTTTACACAAACTCCTCCGGTGTGTCCATAGGTCTTCACAGGAACATGTCCAGTGTGACATGTGTACTTTACATAAACCTCTCTGGTATACATTGAAGCAGTTCCTATGAACATCTTTGGTCTCTAATTTTACAACCATTATCTAGGATAACCTTTAACTAACTCGTTTGGATTTTTCAAATTGCCTCTTCACCAAAGCTTAAATTTACACAATGCCTTCCATTAGAATATCATCTTCCAATGATGACCTCCCACCTAACATTAGTACAAATGATTCTTTGGGTACTTAACATGAGTTAAATGAGTATATTTTCCTTTCATGCTTATCTTTTCTTTGTTTATAACATCTGATCTAATCATTCTCATTTTATTACCTGGTTTGTTTGTGATAATCTCATCTATACATTTTAGGTTCAGATATGCCTACATGGAATCAGGTGACGAATAAAGCACTGGACATGGAGGCCTCTGAGAGTGGTATCCAACATGAATATGAACTTGAGACCCCAGTGAAAATTTAGGATGATACACCTAGATTCTTAGAAAAGGGGGAAGTTTCACTCAAATGAGGTGACATTTATCAAATGTTCAAGAAATGAAATTTCCTTGTCGATGTTGGGGACCAAGAAGATCTTAAAATTTCAAGAATATCTGGAAATTTTGGATACATAGGCTAACATCCTGCGTTGCAGTATTTCCCTATGTTGATGCCATTACCTGGATCCTTAAACACATAGAATTTGAGAAAGGGTACATTTTCAATGCTAGAGGAGAGCCTATAGCCTCATTTCAACCCATAGATCTAACAAAATGTTACCATCTAGAGAAAGGAACCTAGAATTTAGATGATGAAATTCTTGGTGGGTTCAATCATACATACAAAAACTTGTGTTGGATTTGGTACAAACCAGAGAAAAAAATTAAGCTCAAACCAACTGGTGGATACCCTACAGCCACACTACGAAAGCCATATCAATACATGGTGGCCATGCTATGCAGATTGTATAGAGAGCCATATGCCTCAAAATTTTCTCTGTCATATATGACCCTGATTCACTAATGTGCAGAAGAAGGGTTGTCATTAAACTAGGATGACATTTTGTCAGCAAACTTATCATAGGTCATCTAAACAGTTAAGGAAACCTATCCTGGGACATTTCCATACTTCCACATATCTTCACATCTTCTATATATCATGTGTGTAGCGCATCAATACCAAAATATGGGTTGGGCACGACAACTGATAGACCCAACCATCCACATCTACTGCAAGGTTCTCTAGGAGCATACGTATAGGACAAAGTATCACAAGATATGTGAGCACTTCCTAGCCCCATTATACAAATTCATTTTCTGCACACCATCCCCATGTATGATTGACAAAACATTTGCTATACTTAGAAGAATAGGGGAATGATACTTGATGGAGAATAGAACATACATCAGAATATATCGAGCCATGAAATCCCCACATCTGATTCTCTGATTTTTCCTAGAAAAATTGTTGCTTCAAGAATTGGCCTACTAGATAGTGATCAATGAAATAAGAGCAATACTTTACCAAAATAAGAAAGCTATATGGCCCCTGGTCCCATTGTGGATCAAGGCCTACTAATTTTCAAACCTCAAGCAAGCCCAAGATGAAGTGGATACATGTAACATCGCTTTGATACCACTTCAGAAAAGAGATATTTAGGAGGCATGACCCAAAAAAGTTGGTCAAGAAACACTTCGCTAAGTAC
The DNA here is from genome assembly GCA_009831015.1 of Picea engelmannii. NCBI lineage: Eukaryota > Viridiplantae > Streptophyta > Pinopsida > Pinales > Pinaceae > Picea > Picea engelmannii. The sequence continues at coordinate 95,749 of ML812431.1, forward strand.
ATAACCCCCTTGGACTACACTTTATCCACATTGGAAGAAGAGGTGGTACATTGTGGTGCCAGAACATGCAACAAAGTCATTTCCAAGAGACAAGGAAAACCCATTGGGAGAATCACAGATGAAGAAAGAGCTCACGAGGAGGCTAAGAAGAAATCGAAAGAAGAGGCTGCAACAAAAACATCTACTGCAACCACATCTCCCGACCCCATATTAGAAGAAGACGAAATAAAAACAACAGAAAAGAAGAGGAGAAAGAAATAAAATATGCACAATAAAAGGGAAGATGCAGTGGAGAAGAAAACAAAAATTGATGAAGCCAAAGATAAGGCTAAAGCTAATTCAATAGTGTAAATATCTAAGGCAGAGGTCGAAACAAAAGAAAACGTTGAGAGAGAAGTAGATAAAGAAGCCGAGTAGAAGGAAATAACTGAAAGAGCTATAATAGAAGAAATGAAAATAGCAGAAGTGACACATAAAGAAACAAGTGAAGCTGCAGAAAAGGCAACTGAGGAGGAGCAACGTAAGAAAGATGAAGAATCAAGGAGTGATGAGGCATAATCGATGGACAATGATATCCCAGAGATATAAACAAGAGGTGCCAATATTCATACCCAATTTATTGGGCTGGGTTTGGGGCTTTGTACCCCATTCAAACCAAGCAAAGTTCCCAATCTAAAGAAGTTCACATATGATAAGTCCATGGGAAGGATTGTACAAGAGAAAATAAGGAAAGTGCCATCCATGGGAGGTAATCTAATTTCAGTCCACACAAACTCCAGTGAAAGGAAAAGTGAGTGAGGACCCTATCTCCATAGCTCCCATCGGTTCCATTTTCACTACAACAACAGAAGATAACGTTCAAAACTTATACTGCCAAAATCTAGAGAAGGATGCAATAATCAGGGAGCTAGAGGAACAACTCAAGCAAGTGAATATAGATGAAAGAATCCTCCAAATATTCAAGGTTAGTGTAGAGAAAGCCAGGGTGGAACTAGAAGAGGCCATCGTATATATGTATACCCACATGCACCTATTTCAACAAACAATGACCACTATTATAGAACAACATAGTCAATTACATGCCAAAAACACCCAGTTCATCACTATCTGGGAAGGCATAAGAAATATTGAGAGATGGATCACCGAGAATCCATATGCACCAATCATGCTTCCACGCCCCTCAAGAATAGACAGAAAGGTTGATATCACTTCACTAGATTGCTTCTAGCAAACTAGGAAGAGAGTAGATAGAGAGACAACCAACTCAATGGAAATCTATTCATGTCTACATAAGGAGACAAAAGACTTGAAACGAAAGTGTCGTCTCCCTCCTCTGGAAGAACTTAGAAAGACTTTTTGATGGGTCCTAGATCCCTGGTTCAACAGTAGGAACCAAACCCGCCCATGTAAATTCACAAGTTTGGGCCCATGGAAATCTGTGTTGTTCCATCAGAGCCGCGTGAATTCCTCTGATGTTCATTGCATGTGTCTGGTACTTCACTAGACTGGTGTTCAACTGCTGTAGCACAGTTCAAGCTCTAATTGGGTGCTCCATAAATCGTTGCACTTTCCCTGGCATCATGTCGGTCATCTTTTCAATCTCTTTAGCCCACAATGAATCTTGCTTGGCATGCGACTCGACTACGTCTTACAATTCGATGAAGTTTTTGGGGGTGCCGAAATCGGGAAGTCTGATATCCTTCATTGCTTTGTTGATTTCCCCAATGTTTCTCACATCTGACCCACTACTCTTGAATTTCTTGGTGTGAGTCCTGAGACATCTTAGCCCAATACTCGGTTGATCACTTCATGCGATTAAGCCTGCTTTTTCCTAACATCTCGATGCCATGGTCTTCATTGTTTCGGCCCTGTTGGACTGCATCAATGTATTCGAGTCTTTCTACTGCTTGTTGTGCCCTTTCATACCATCGCTCCATGTCCTTGCATGTTGTGAGGGCCATGAGAGTGTCCTCCTAGAGCTCATCTATCTTCGCTGTAAAAAGGCACCTCTCTTTTGTGAATTGGTTGTAAGCTTCTTCAAATTCGCTTCTCAGATATACTGTGGTCTGAGTGGCTCCCTGATAATACTCAACCAAGTGGCGTAAATGTTCTAGTTCCTTCAGGGTGGTGACCAAATATTTCTCGTCTCTTTTGAATCTGTCTAGGGTGGTGTTTGAGATTTCCATTCCCACGCCGAGTAGCTCTGACATCCGGGCATTTGCTATGTTTATCAAATTCTCCTCTGTAGTGATGAGGATGGAGCAATCCAACATGATCCTCCTCTTCTTTGCGGTTCTTTGGATGATGGATTTTCTTTTTCGATCGTAGGAGATTGCATAGATATCTACTACCTCGTCTACCAGATCGGATATCTGTTGATCACCCCATGTGAGTGTGTTTCCCATGTTACCAGTGGTGTATACTTGTTCAAGGTCAGGTTCTTGAACTTCCTTATTGTGCTTCGAAGGCCCGGCTTCTACTTGTCGCTTGCTGGGGATCTGAGTATTGAGAAAAATAGAGATGTCGAGCACAGACTTGTTACTTACTTGCTCGTTGGCCGTTGAATCGCTGATTTCCTTTTGCGGGGATCCTTCCTTTGGCTCATTCGGTTCGGGCTTGTCCTTCAGATTATCTTCTCCAGTTTTCGACGTATCAAGTCCCTTCACTTCGAGGCCACTTTTGAATTTTGTTTCCTTTTGTGGGACCTCCCGGGTTTGGACCTCCGGCTCAGGGGAATAAGTCTTCTTAGGTCCCTTTTCTTCTTGGACATGCACATGGGTCCTTTGAGATGCCTCCATCCTCTCATAATTGTTGAAAAGTCAACAAGAAACATGTGTCTAATTTATTTTTCCCTTAAATAAATTGGACAATACTTATTAATCTATTATCTCATTTATAACTGAGTGAGTTGGAGTTGTGACAAAATTATAAGTGTAGTTATGTGAGTTGTAAAGTAGTTTAACTCAGTTAAGTGACTTAAGCCTAGTTGTGCTAGTTGTAATTGAACTTACACTAGTGAGAGATTAGTGAATTATTTATTAATTAATTCACAATCAGTGATCTTACATGGAACTGAAGATTTACCACTGTTAACTACATGCATGCCAGATCCAGTGGAGACCCAGTTGAGATAACAGGTGAATGGGACAGTTTGGCTATTAGTTGTGATTTGAGTGAAGTGCACTCATGCAATCACACATGTAGTGGATATGATCATGATCATGTGCATACTAGGAAATTCAAATTATTGTGAGAATTCTAATTGCAGGGATTGTGTAGAGGAGGCAGGTTGTCTGGAGACAGAATATTGGCACATGAATTTGTCAATTTTTGTATGACAGTGTGAGACAATTGTATTGTATTGAGAGCTCTTGGATTAGAGTTTTGTATGAGATTGTTTCATGATCTATGATATACATAATATATGATAGTGGGGTTTTTAGCTTTATGCTTTACCGAAAAAACTGCTGTGTTATGTGTTCTTGATATTTCACTTTGTGCTCGTGGTTTAATTTTCGCAAGAATATTAGTAGAAGCGATTATGTATTTAACAATGGCATATAATTTTTAGATCAGGAGAATCCAGGAAATAATTAATTTGTATTTAAATTTCTACATGGTATCAGAGCCACAGAGCTATGGAAGTGAGGTGCAAAAATTGTAGTATTTTTGCAGGTCCCATCTCTGGCAAGGTGCAAACCTTGGTACTGAAAACTATGCATATTTCTGAGAGTATAAATTCTCGCACCCTACTCAAAGGAGAGGTGCGTACCTCCCTCACCCCACTGTGCATTACAATGTGAACTCTCTCAAAAAGTTTGCAGGCTATACACAGGTGAGGTGCGAACTTCCCTCAGGCTAGTAACTGTTCAGGTGCGAACCTCCCAGGGCAAGAAGGATTGCAACAGTTGAGTTTGTGGTTCAATAAAATTCAAATTTGCAGAAGGAATTTCTTGTTGCTACAGTTGATTCAATATTTAATGGATTTCAATGGCTTGAGGTTGGAGTATGCACTTGAGGGAAGCTTGAACTACATTGCTTGGAAGGACAGGATGGAGGTAGTACTTGAAGACAATGGCTTGAAGGAATTCATTGACAGAGATGTTCCTAAGCCAGTTGCTACAGACACTGCAAATCTTGATGCATGGAAAAAGAAAGTGGAAAAGGCGAGGACAATTATGTTGGAGGGAGTACGAGACCACATTGTCTCAAGTCTCCATGGGAAAACCACACCACATGCAATGTGGAAGGTTTTGACGGATCTATTCCAAAACAACAACAACCATAGGAAATTGGCGCTCAAAGATAAACTTGGGAATATCAAGATGGAAAAGGGCGACTCCATTCCAAAATATCTCACGAAGTTTGTCCAATGTCGAGATGAGATGGGGAGTGTGGGAATAATAGTCACTGATGGTGGTTTGGTGAGCTTGGCGCTCCTAGGACTTCCCAAGAGTTGGAAAAATTATCAAGAATCTGTCAATGGAAGGGAAAAATTGCCAGATTGGGAATGACTATGGTTGGATTTAATGCAGGAGGAGTTCAAGCGGAACACCAGAGATGGATCTTTATCAAAGTGTGATGATGAAGAGGATTGTGCTTTGGCTTCAAAGGCAAGGAAAGGAAAGGGGAAGAAATTCCATTCAAAATCTGAGTCTAATGTCAAGAATCTGGATTTGTCCAAAGTGAAGTGTTTTCACTATCACGAACATGGGCATCTCGCTACTAACTGTCCGCAGAAGAGGAAGAACAAGAAGGTTGATGGAGCTGCAAATGGTGAGGCTCTTGTCTCGCAATTTGAACTTGACTTCTCTTTGATCTCATGCATGGAATCAAGTGCATCAGGATCGGTGTGGTATTTGTATAGTGGCACTTCCTTCCACATGACGGGGATTAGAGAGTCTTTCAGTGACTTGGAAGAGAAAGATCTCATAATGTATATTGAGATGGGAAATGATGGATGATATAGTGCAACTGGAATTGGTACCATTAGCTTTCAGAGGGAGTCAGGAAAACCATTTCAATTAAAAAATGTCATGCATGTTCCAGGTCTAAAGAAAAACCTAGTCTCAGTCCCTATGTTGAAGGACAAAATCTATGACGTTGTTTTCAGTGGTGGAAAAGCGTTCCTGCGACATAACATAATGGGTCAAGTCAAGAAGATAGGGATTCGAGTTAAGAATCTATATATGCTGGAAGTAGATGGTTGTGCTGCCATGATGAGAAAGGCAGGAAAAGTGGTGAGCCGAGACGAGGAAAAATTATGGTAGAGGAGATTGGGCCATCTTCATCATGGATCCTTGAAGATCATGTAGCAAATATCTACTAGAATTCCAATGGGAATGCTTGCTCAGTTAGATCAGTGCAAGGGTTGCACCATGGGGAAGTATGTAAATTCCACCTTTCATGAAAAGGAGTATCGTGCTTCGGTGATCCTGGAGAAAATTCAAACAGACGTGTGTGGACCATTCTCAGTTGCTTTAACAACAAAACATAGGTATTATGTTATTTTTGTTGATTAATTTTCTCATAAATGCTGGATTTTCTTCATGCAGAAGAAGGATCAAACATTCTCAAAGTTCTGTGAGTTTAAAGCATTGGTGGAGAAACAATTGGGGAAGCAAGTGAAATCTATGAGGAGCAATAATGGTGGAGAATACATCTCTAATGAATTCAAAGACTTCTACAGCAAAGAAGGAATTCGAAGAGAACTCATAGTGCCTCATAACCCACAGGAAAATGGGGTCACAGAGAGGAAGAACAGAACGATCGTGGGTGTAGCACGAGCGATGTTGCATGATCAGGGCCTACCAATGCATTTGTGGGCAGAAGCATGCAATACTGTAGTTTATGTGTAGAACCATTGTCCTCATAGAGTACTTGGCATGAGTACACCTGAAGAAGACTTCACTGGTAAGAAACCTGATGTTTCTCATTTTAAGATTTTTGGCTCATATGTTTATGTGCATGTGACCAAGGATGCTAGGAAGAAGATGGAACCGACTGCTGAAGTTGGGATATTTGTGGGGTACAAAAAAACACCCCATAATTATTGTGTGTATTTTCCGAACAGTAAGATGACTGTTATGTGACTGGATATAAAATTTGATGAGGGGAAAGCCATGCGGTTGTCGCTTGAGAGGGAGCTAGACTTGCATGTAGAAGAGGAACTACTGGTTCCCAAATATGAGTCTCAAGATGTGGATTAGCCACATGAATAGGGTCATGGAGTGGAGGAAACCACTCAAGCACAGTGATCCATTAGAAATGGAAAAAATCAGACCACAGAAGCTGACAGATTGAGACTAGATGCAACATAGAATGTAGGAGCACCTACTTCATAGCGCAAACAGAGACAATCTCCTGATCGATTTACTGGATACATGGATCTCATGAGAAAATGTATTGTGAATGAACCATATTACTTTCAACAAGCAGTGTAGGATCCCACATGGGTAGATGCTATGGTAGAGGAGTATGATTCCATTGTCAAAAACAGTGCATGGGAAATTGTCTCAAGACCGGTCGACAAATCAGTGGTAGGTTCGAGATGGATCTACAGGGTAAATCAAGCTATTGATGGGAGTGTGGAGAAATACAAGGCCATGTTTGTGGCCCGAGTCTTCTCACAAATCGAGGGGATAGATTATGATGAGACCTTTGCACTTGTCGCAAAGTACTCTTCCATAAGATCCATGTTTTCACTCTCAATGTAGATGGGCTGGCGCATTCATCAGATGGATGTAAAAAATGTGTTTCTCAATGGGATCATTGAGGAAGAAGTGTACATTGAATAGCCAGAATGTTTTGAGACCTTTGACAAGGAGTCGCATGTGTGCAGACTCAAGAGAGCGTTGTATGGGCTGAAGCAAGCACCCTATGCTTGGTACACTCGGATAGACAGCTATTTCATCGGATTGGGCTTCACCAAAAGTGAAGCGGATGCAAACCTATACCAAATTGTGGTGGAGGGTGTCTTTATGTTGATGATTTAATACTGAATATGATGAGAAGCTAATACACTTATGCAAGGAGGACCTTGCAAAGGAGTTTGAGATGAAGGATTTGGGCCTTCTTCATTATTTCCTTGGATTGGAAATATGGCAGCGAGATGGTGAATTTTTTTTGTCCCAAGGCAAGTATGCAAGGGAGATATTGGGTAAGTTTCACATGGAGGGTTGCAAACCCATGGATACTCCTCTTCCAGGAAACTGGAGGAAAGAGGATGCCACTTCTGGAGAGGTAGTGGATGCTACTATCTATCAACAGTTAGTGGGTTCACTAATGTATTTAGTGAACATGAGACCAGAAATTTGCTATGCGGTTAACCAACTGAGTCAAGCGATGGTTAAGCCTACCAAACTCTTTTGGAAGGTGGGTAAGCATGTCCTAAGATATCTAAAGGGAACGTATGAGTATGGATTATGGTACAGACAGATGAATGAGGTGAAGTTGCATGGCTTCATGGATGTAGATTGGATAGGCAACCCAATGGACAGAAAGAACACATCAGGGGGGATCTTTAGTATCGGATCTACAACTATTTCTTGATACAATAGAAAACATAGATCTGTGGCACTTAGTTCATTGGAAGAAGAATACATGGTAGTGAGCCAAGCTACATGTGAGGCTATCTGGATGAGAAATATCTTGGTTGGTTTGTTTGGTTCTCATTTAGATATGAGAATGATTCATTGTGATAATCAGATTTGCATTAAAATCTCGATTAATCCTATGTTTCATGATAGATATAAGCATATAGATATTCAATATCATCATCTTAGAGATTGTGTGCGGTGGAAGATCATGTTGCTTCAATACATTCCTATGGAAGATCAGGATGCTGACATTTTGACAAAGGCGCTCACCAGGAGCAAATTCGAATACCATAGAGACAGGATTGGGGTGAAGGATAATCCATTTCTTGTTGAGAGGGAGTGTTGAAAAGTCAATAAGAAACATGTGTCTAATTTCTTTTTCCCTTAAAAAAATTGGACAATAAATATTAATCTATTATCTCATTTATAACTGAGTGAGTTGGAGTTGTGACAAAATTATAAGTGTAGTTATGTGAGTTGTAAAGTAGTTTAACTCAATTAAGTGAGTTAATCCCAGTTGTACTAGTTGTAACTAAACTTACACTAGTGAGAGATCAATTATTTATTTATTAATTAATTCACAATCAGTGATCTCACATGCAACTGAAGATTTACCACTGTTAACTACATGCATGTCAGATCCAGTGGAGACCCAGTGGAGACCCAGTTGAGATAATAGGTGAAAGGGACAGTTTGGCTATCAATTGTGATTGGAGTGAAGTGCACTCATGCAATCACACATGCATTGGATATGATCATGAGCATGTGCAGACTAGGAAATTCAAATTATTGTGAGAATTCTAATTGCAAGGATTGTGTAGAGGAGGCAGGCTGTCTGGAGACAGAATATTGACACATGAATTTGTCAATTTTTGTATGATAGTGTGAGACGATTGTATTATACTGAGAGCTCACAAATGAGAGAATAGGATTTCTTGTACCTATTTTCCCATATGATGTCGAAGTATACATGGACCGAGAGCTCAGAGGAGTGCCAACTTAAGTTCATTCAAGAGAATACATTCTTGGCACAGATGACGTCCAGTAGATAAGAAGCCATGTAGAAGGAAGGTGTTTCTCCCTCTTTTGGTGTCTGAGCTTGTCATATGCAAGTGCCCAACTGTTTGGAGATGATTGCACCCCAGTTAAAACTTGTTCCAGAAATGGATACGGTATAAGCCAGAGTCATCCAAGCCTCCAAAAACCTGGCACAATCTTTCTTCCCATGCAATCGACAGAGGAGGGCCATTAGATATATGTAAGGCTCTCTCAGGTTGGTCGTCGGGTACCAGCCAGAGGTCCGATTGGTGAAATTTTTATCCTCTCTCCAACAAGAAGCCATAATCTTGCTGGTGTCATGTTTCTAATAGAAACTCAAAACAAAATCAATGTTCAGTCGTTCCTCGGGCTCCTTGAGTTTGTAGTAATTATGAACTTCCACTGGGAGGAAAACCCCGATGCATCTGCCATTGTCGTCGTTAATTAAACACATTTGTGTATTAGTGTGATCAATAAGCCATTTCAAGAGTTCGATGCAGGGGAATACCAGAGTCCTTCTTGCCACCATGTGCAGATAATCCTTGCGGACATTCAAGAGAAATTCATCGTCGAGTCTTCTCGTATCAGGATCATTGTGCGGGGTATATTCGGGGAGTTCCTCCTGCTTGATTTTCTTAAAACGTTCTTCCCAGTGCATGAATACTGTCTTGGTCCCAATGTTCACCTATGTGTCTCCAAAGTCCGGGGGCTGGACGAAAGCCTTCTTGGTGGCTGTCTTGATGACGGGCACCGGCTTTGGAGAAAATTCCAATTGCCTTGCAACCGCTAGGGAGGAACCTTCTCCTGCCTCTGGTTCTTGTAGCTTTAACACTCTTGGAGATTTCCTGGTGGTGGGTTTCTTAGGAGGCATTGTTCCTGCAACCGAAAATGATCCTTTAGGCATGTGTACAGAGTAACATTGGATGAAAACATATAAAATGAAGCGTAAAACACCCATAAGTCGGTACATATCTGTAACACTTGCTAAAATTGTTGTTTAATACTCACTGGACTTTGGAAGATTTTTCTGGATCGCTCGTCTCACTCCTCTGGGTGCTCTGAACTTATTTGTGCGCAGAATGAGATTATTCACAATGAATCAAAAGAATGTAACGAGAGAGATCCTACCCATTGTATCAACCAATTAATATGAGTAATGGATGCAATTCAAAACAACTTACTGCCGAATCTCTACAAATAAATTCTACGTGGGTTGACGGTGGAGGCACAGAGGGAGATGCATTGTATCAGCATGCTTAAACGATCCTTTTGATTTGCGCACGAATTAGCAACTAATGCGTGATCCTGGAATTAATTAACCTTTTAAATGTGTTGTATCTAACATATCTTAGGGCTAAAACGTCCCATCATGTCGCATTTCGCAGTAGACAAATCAGGAATCGACGATATCCTTATGTATTTTTTTGTTGGTGTCCTCCTGAGAAAACCTTTGATGCCAATGGGTTTCATCATA